>JAYESA010000013.1:31563140-31653140 GCA_036927795.1 Iris macrosiphon | reverse complement strand
TCTAGAAGACATATGAGTGAACTCTAGTATGCTATGATGTCATTCATAAGGCTAAAAAATCCTAGTATCTCAATCCAGCAACACAAGTACAAGAGTATATCATATATGAAAGTAAAAAAGATGTCCCAAATTAATACCACATATGATCATGAAGCTAGTGAATACAAAATGCTGCACTAGCAGAGTATAATTATACATGATCAAATATACCAACCATGGTCTAATATATACACCATGTTGACCGAAGTTAGAGAAGTGATCTCAAAATAAGGGGCTAACATTTTCTCTTGCTAAAACACCAAAAAAGGAAATAACACTACAAGGGGTGAAGGAAGAAAACCCACTCGCGAGCTTCGGCCGCAGTCCTATGAGTGTGAACCATCTTGCTAGAAGTACGGTGGATCCTGGTTCTCTTCGGAGTAATCTGGCCATACAAAACCAGTAGGGTCAGAACCCCAAGCAACAAGTAATACAAAGGAGCTCAAGGTGATAGACCAAACATATCACAACATACAGCAGAAAAGAAAAATATAAGAATAAATGCAGATCGAGACTTGTACGATACCAATGTACTTGTCTCAAAAATAATACTGAAAGAACTGATAAGAAAAATGCTATAAAAAAGTAAGGCGAAGAGCGGCAAGAGAGCATAGGAACTACTCTGGATCGGGACCACAACCTTTAAACCAAATAAGGACTGCGATTGCAGACATTCACCCGAGCAGAACTTAACACTCTAACCATGTACCGAAAGAAAATAAAACTAAAGGGGTAAGCTAAACGAATAGGCAAACATTCATTCCAGGGCCAAATATGCATACAGCTTGCTATAATTAACTAACTAGGATTATCACAAACCTAGTTACTAACAAATACATGCTTTGAAGAATATCTCTACCACTGGTACTGCAGTTAACCCGGATGGCCAAGGGTGTAACGTCCCGCTTCGCGCTGGTGTTATGTATCAAGGTGATTGGGCAGAACTTCGTTCTCTGATTCTTGTACGCCTTAATAATAACCTGAGTTTTTGCTTGCAATATTTTCATAAGAGAATGATAGAACCTGCCTTGCATGTTAATGAACGAACTCACCTAGCTTGTCTTTGAAACAAAGTCTGCTAAACGAGAATCCTGAATCGCTTGCTTAGAATGTATGAACATGTTCACTATCGTCTATGCTTCGAGAGAACCATATTGTGCCTGAACGTGTTCAAGTGATAAGTCGGATTGCCCCGCAATAATGAATGTATTCTGATGGTTTGTCTCGTCTGTATACTAGAGTTTATTTGATAGTGGTCCATGCATTCGCACGCGATCGGACAATGGCTTTTGGTGGAGAGCTGAACTGCATGCGTCATAGCCACCATAGGTCACAACTGCCATTAGCTTCAAAGAAATGAGTCATTGGTATGCTGTTCCACCAGCTGCCGATCCTGAGATACTCGGGGACCGCCCTGCATATAGCTAAGTCATTGTGTTGGCTTGGATAGTGACTGCCCCTAAGATTGTGCATTGTGTGTCTAGCTTTGCATCTGACCCTGGAGTCGCACGAGACACGCTGCGCACACCCTGAAACATGAACGGTTTGCTTGCTTGCATATTCAATATGAAACTCTGTTTCCAAACATGTTTCCAAAGAATGTAATATGACTCTGCTAGACAACTGCATGAAACGAACCTAGGTAAAACTAGAAAGATCACTAGTAATGTAATATTTTATAACATGATTACTTAGTGTTGGTTTGAGTGAATGCATATTTCTGTTCAGTTGATTTATCTCACCAGTACTTGTATAAAGTGCTGACCCACCAACAGTTTACTTGCTTGCAGGTACTGGATCGTCCGAGGGAGCGATAGGCGTGCCACAGTCCCGAAGACCCGGAATCCTGGTTTTGATTGTTGCCCCGAGAATGCTATCGTATAAGGGGGCATAATGTATGGAACGAACGTGTGCCTTTGCTAAAGGAAACCCAAGTTGCCTTGATTGTCCCGAACGCTCAGTTGGCTAAATGCATTGCATTGTAACAAGTCCCTTTCTGCTGCTTACTCGATTGATGCGATGATAGCCAACTATCAACTTAAACGAATGGCCTTGTACGGGCGCAACCCCAGGCCCGTGCGGCATCACGTCCCCCGAAAGCTTGAACGGGCTATTTCGTTAGCTCCCTTCCTCCCACGCACCCGCGGGACGGGCGCGGTGATTCACGTCCGGTGCGTCGAGGTACGGTGATACGTGTCCGGTTCGTTAATCCTGGCCGTACGGGAAGGGGCAGGGCGGAGCGGCGGCCCGGGCGGGACCGGGGCATGACAGAATGGTATCAGAGCAAAATCAATTCTCTGGCCCAAATCCGTTGCTATGACTCTGAGATATTATCAATATGGTATTGCAAAGAGCGTCCCATACAATAAGTCCATAGATATTCTCAAAGTGCAAAATGTTTCCTGAACTTGAATTGCTTGATTGTTTCGATTGAGTACGGCGAGGGATGGCACTATCGCTACTTGGAATATCGAGAAGTTTATCCTTGAAGTTTCGAGGACAAAACTTTTTGTTGGTTGGTAAGTATGTAATGCCCCGCTTTGCGCCGGCGTTATGTATCAAGGTGAGTGGGCAGAACTTCGTTCTCTGATTCTTGTACGCCGTAATAATAACCTGAGATTTTGCTTGCAATATTTTCATAAGAGAATGATAGAACCTGCCTTGCATATTAATGAACGAACTCACCTAGCTTGTCTTTGAAACAAAGTCTGCTAAACGAGAATCCTGAATCGCTTGCTTAGAATGCATGAACATGTTCACTATCGTCTATGCTTCGAGAGAACCATATTGTGCCTGAACGTGTTCAAGTGATAAGTCGGATTGCCCCGCAACAACGAATGTATTCTGATGGTTCGTCTCGTCTGCATACTAGAGTTTATTTGATAGTGTTTTATGCATTCGCACGCGGTCGGACAATGGCTTTTGGTGGAGAGCTGAACAACATACGTCATAGCCACCATGGGTCACAGCTGCCATTAGCTTCAGAGAAATGAGTCATTGGTATGCTGTTCCACCAACTGCCGATCCTGAGATACTCAGGGACCGCCCTGCATATAGCTAAGTCATTGTGTTGGCTTGGATAGTGACTGCCCCTAAGATTGTCTAAGATTGTGCATTGTGTGTCTAGCTTTGCATCTGACCCTGGAGTCGCACGAGACACGCTGCGCACACCCTGAAACATGAACGGTTTGCTTGCTTGCATATTCAATATGAAACTCTGTTTCCAAACATGTTTCCAAAGAATGTAATATGACTCTGCTAGACAACTGCATAAAACGAACCTAGGTAAAACTAGAAAGATCACTAGTAATGTAATATTTTATAACATGATTACTTAGTGTTGGTTTGAGTGAATGCATATTTCTGTTCAGTTGATTTATCTCACCAGTACTTGTATAAAGTGCTGACCCACCAACAGTTTACTTGCTTGCAGGTACTGGATCGTCCGAGGGAGCGATAGGCGTGCCACAGTCCCGAAGACCCGGAATCCTGGTTTTGATTGTTGCCCCGAGAATGCTATCGTATAAGGGGGCATAATGTATGGAACGAACGTGTGCCTTTGCTAAAGGAAACCCAAGTTGCCTTGATTGTCCCGAACGCTCAGTTGGCTAAATGCATTGCATTACAATAAGTCCCTTTCCGCTGCTTACTCGATTGATGCGATGATAGCCAACTATCAACTTAAACGATTGGCCTTGCACGGGCGCAACCCCAGGCCCGTGCGGCATCACGTCCCCCGAAAGCTCGAACGGGCCATTTCGTTAGCTCCCTTCCTCCCTCGCACCCGTGGGACGGGTGCGGTGATTCGCGTCCGGCGCGCCGAGGCACGGTGATTCGTGTCCGGTTCGTTAATCCTGGCCGTACGGGACGGGGCAGGGCGGAGCGGCGGCCCGGGCGGGACCGGGGCGTGACAAAGGGTACGCTTATCTAGTACTTATAGTGCACATCACAAACAATAATGGATAAAGAACTAAAGCAGATAACTGATAGCATCACACAACATAACATAAGCATAAATTAGCTTTTGAAGATATAAATACTTTTTTGTAAATGAGATTTGGTTTTATAAACAAATATGGATTTTGTAAATAAAACTAATTTTGTAAACATAAAGAGATTTTTATAAATGAAACTAATTTTGTAAACAAAAAAAAAATTTGTAAATGAAACTGATTTTGTAAACATAAACTTATCTGTAAATGGTCTTGTAACATAACTGAAAATGAAACATAACTGGAACATATACTTGAATACATATACTAAAATACATAATATTATAATCCGTGGCTCAATAACAATAACTTATAGTGCCGCAGCACACGTAAACTTGGTCATTCATGGAGCCCTTGCCTAGCAGGGTTGTTCCATGCTTCATGGGGCCCTTGGAGATCGGGGTAGCCGGTAGCATAATATTTTTTTCTCTCATGATCTAGATGAATCCTATCTTGTTTAATCATTACTAAATTATATCAAGTTCTTGATTCGTGGCCACTTCAGAACTTCCTAGAATGATGAGTCACGAGTACAAGCTTTTCAGGAGTTATTGTATCCGCGATAAGAGATGCATAGGGCAATACTCACACTCGATTGCCCGATGGCAAAATATAATAAATTATCATACACAAATATTTCCACTGTGTCATGAGGATCAAAATCACGTATTAATATAGGAAAGCATAACATCCAACTATGCTCAAATACTCAACTGGGCTAAAACAGTTTATGCATTAGAAAAATAATATAATAAATTGAGGATAACTCTCACATATGAACTCTAAATGAGGTGATTCAAAAAATTTAGAAAGAAAAAATATATATCTACAACTTTCATGTTTTTAGTTTTATGAAATTCTCCCAGAAAACAGCTTAAATAGGCAAAACAGGCATTCGGGTCACCATGTGCACTACGCACAACATAAATTTTGTGCATCGTGCACTGCTGCGACAAGAAAATCCATACACGGCACACTACACAGGAGAGATTGATGTGCGTGGCCACTAATACGTGCGGCGGGGGTGGATGCGCCCGGCACACAGCTGCGGCATAAAACTTTATGCGCGACGCATTGCTGCGACATAAAATCCCATGGGCGGCGCACTGCACGCCGCAAGAAAGTGATGTACGGTGCATCAATGCGTGATGTTGCTGCAGTATAAAACTTCATGAATGGCGCACTACTATAGCATAAAAATCTATGCGCGGTGCACTACTGTGCGGCACTGTTCATCGTTCCTGCTAGACATGTCCGAAAATAAAGTTTTAGAATTTGTTTTGGCCATAAAAACTTTAATTTAACTCTAAATTAAGCGATTCAAAATTCAAAATGCTCAAAATAGAAAGCTTTATCAAATAGAATAACTATTTTTAGAAAATAAAAAGTTTTAATAGATCAAACCAAAGAAAAACTCATAGAATCCAAAAAAAATCCTAAACTTTAAATTCAGATATACTAAAATATACTCATCAAAATCTAAAACTCCAAGAACTAAATATGATCAGCAAATTAAGGAGAATATTTTTTTATTAAATACATTTGTAAAACAACACATAAATAAAAAATTTGAAAATCAAGGCTTCACCATTGAGCAAGATGTACTTGCCTCGAGTGGCTCCTAGCCTCTACCTCTCATGGTCCAAGTCATAGCAACTTCTTCCTAGGGTTAGGGTTTGGCTAGAGGAAGCTTGAAAGGGAGGAGAAAGAAGGAAGCAAGAAGAGTAAAATAAGAAAATGAGTGAGGAGAGAGAAATACTCAAATATATATATATATATATATATATATATATATATATATATATATATATATATATATATATATATATATATGAAGAGGAGAGAAAGATAGTTTAGTCATGGGTTCAATCAAATGAACCGAACCAGGTGTCCATTCTACATGCAGAACCTAAATTGGATCTATGGCAATGCCAATGGATATTCTACTGGTCTCGAGTATTCTCTCTCAATAATAAGAAAATATAATAAATAAAAGACGGGAACCAACACTGAGAAATACAGCAGGAATGCATTATCAGAAAAAATTAAATTTTAGAAATACAAGAAATAGTAAATCTGGAATCGGGTGTGACAATTACTGTGGCCCATGGCCTTTGATTATTATTGGAGCATGGTAGAGATTTTCCATGCTTCTACAAGACTCCCTTCAAAGTTTCCAAAATGACAAGTTTATAATACTTTGAACAAGAAGCATGGTCTAGCACTTTTGTTTTTTCGCTTGGTCAAGAGAACTTTTATGAATGTGAATATTCTATTCGAGGTAATATAGACGTGGTAGGACATTGCATTATTTCGGTCCTTCCACTAGAGAATTTTGGTGGACTCATTATCTATGGCGCACTTAAGTATAGATAAATGAATTTGAAATGACAACCACTATCAGAGGTAATATGGACTTGATAGCAAAATGCGCTCTTATGGGTAAAAGAGTAATTTTATGCAAACTTATTACCCATGGCGTACCGAAGAGTGGGTACGGATAATAAGTTTAAATAACTAACACTATCAGGGGTCTTAGAACGACATGATAGCAGACAATTTGGACTGATATTTTCTCATAGGTAATATGGACATGGCAAACTTTGATCCGGGTATCCTAATACATGTCTGCTCAGAGGTGATGTAAAACCCCTATTCTTAAAAACCGTATTTACCCTTTTTAATTAATTATTAATTTAATTATAGCAATTAGTGGCTAATTAGGAGAAATAGATTTTATTTAATTTTTATTTTAGGTGTTTGTGAACTTAGGGGATTTATGGGGCCATTAAAATTTTTTCCGAATTTATTTCATGTAGGAGACCCTTTGAGCAAATGCTAGCTTAATGGTATACATTAATATAATTATAGATTTTTCTATGGGTATATATATATATATATATATATATATATATATATATATATAAAAGAAAAATAAAGAAAAAGAAATAGAAAAAGGAAAAGGAAAGAAAAGAAAAGAAATGGAAAGAAAAGAAAACATTAATATACTCTCTTATTGGATCCTTAAAACTATCCAACCCATTAACCCGCTACTCCTAAAACCCAACCCCATGCGTTGTAAACAGCCGCCACCCCTTTGAACCATAGCAGCCAAGTACACGAGAACCCCCCCTTAAGCTGCGAGAACCACCCACCCCCCCCCCGCGAGTTGTTAAACCCGCAACCCTCTCTCCCTTTGCTATATAACATTCATTTTCAACCAAAACCCTGACCCTAGATCATCCTTTCTCCTCATATTCCCATATAGACCTAGAGAGTGCCACCGCTGAGCTGAAAAACTGCCGTCCAGACCGCCCAAACCGATCTCGACGATCGCGACCCCGCGCAACCCGCACAAGTGCAGAATTCAACAGCAACTTACCCGTGTTCCAACATCATTTTTCGTCACCTTGCTGAACCAAACTCGACCCCGTCTTCACCGGTACGCTCACCCCTTAACCCTCTTCAATATCTGTGTGATAGTAAACCTCGAACAGTACGTAACCCTAAGCAAAAATAGCGTCAAAGTTGGCAGAAAATAACAATTTCTGGGTATCCCAGAAAACTGCGGTGACCACCTATGTTTCCGAATTCGTATCTCCCACCACAGAGATCCGAATCCAATTTTTTTTGGTATGTGGAGACCACTTGACCTAGTTTAATTTCTGTTAATTAATATTAAATTATTAACTGCTGTATGTAGAATTAAATTCGTTGGAAAATCTTAAAAATATACTTTTTCTAGATTTTTAAAAGTTGTGAAACGGAGCGCGCCCCACCAAACGGGATCGCTCCGCCATGTACCAAGTGTACCAAATGGTGTGCGCAGTGTACTCGGATACGTGAAAGTTCATGGAAACTGATTTAGACACGTGTGCGCGTCAAAATCAGCCCGTATCCGCAGACAAATCCTGTGTCACAACTTTTGCAAAAGCTGTACGCATTTTGTGCACACACGTCAGATTACGAAAAAACTTGTGCCACTGGACTCGTGGTAACGTGCTGGTCCTGTGACCCAATTTTTACGCAATTTTAAGACAGTTGACCAAGTCGCCAATTGGCGGGCCCCACGGTTGACTTTTTGGACAAAATTATGTTCGGCCCATCGGAATCCATATTTGGACATACCGTTGGGTTCGTATTAAAATTTAGAGTTTGTTTGACCTATAATTTATCCCATTTAGAGACTGTTATCCTTGGCATATTTTTCGGTGCAAAGAGGGCCATACGTGGACCCCACTTTTAACCAAAATTACCGTTTTGCCCCTATATCCAAATTGGACGAAAGGATAGTAATTTTTAGCTATTTTGCTTATTCCAAAAATGTTGGTGATGTCTATTTCAGCATCCGAAGATGTTTGTTCGGAGGCCTTAGTTCCAGATCCCGTGTCCTTGACATTTGGGCGCGTACACTTTACAGATTTCTTGCCAGGCAAGTATACCTTGCCATTGTACTGTATTTATATTCCATATGATGCATGCATATTTATTTCTATTATTTAGTTTATTTATTTTAACTGCTATATAAATTACGCGTCCAAGGAAACTTGGGTGCAACGACGGTGTCGTCGTATTATATTTTTATTTATGTATGAGCATTGGACCTACTTTATGAGACCACCCCATTTTATGAGGCAGCATTAGGTTTCATTGACTGTGACACATTTTTACATGAGTTGTGAGTCTCATATAGATTACGGACTTATGTATTGAATGATTATCGGTACGTGTGGGAAATACGCTAGGGATAACTGTCGTTAAAAACTTTGTATGCTAGCAGACCTGGCAGTTATTAGAGGTATTATCGTGTTATGGATGTGACATGCTTAAAGCATGGGGTGTGGAGAACAACAAGTACCGCATTTGAGCTTCTTTGTACTTTTTTTATTGTGCGCCCAGATTCTCCGTCGGAGATACGGGTGGTGATGACCACTATATATTATCTATTATCAGGCGGGCCTCTGGCGTTCAAAAGACGACATGCCTTTTAGGCCCCTGGATCTCCGAGAGAACCATGCCAATCCTAGTTTTTAGCCAGATAGCTGACTTGTGGGAAAAGTTATTCTTAACTGCATTCACTTAGACGGTTAGGCGACCCCATTGAATGTTTACTTTCATTACTTTATTGGCATGTTTATATGTATCTTGTTATGTCCCTCTGAGGACCTGGTCCCTTTCCAGATATAGATGAGTAGAAGTATCCACATGAGTATGGACCTGGACCTGACGCTACTTATTAGACTGAGGAGGTCTTACCTTCGGATTATATGTGATTCATTGCAGTTGTTTAGAGATTCTAGTTGCTATTCTTTTCGAAATATTTATTATGATATTAGAGTTTATTCTCTTCTCTCTCTTTAGTAGTTTTGGTTTAGTCGATTTGCAGTAGATTTGTTTCTATTATACTTTGAGACTGCTTATTTGATATTCAGTTATTGATTTCTATTTATTTATTTATTGTACTGTGGATGAGATATAGATTGCATATGACTTATTGTGATAGTATATTACTACTGTGGATTGGATATTCATGTACAGCATACATGTGTATATGGTTTCCATATATTGGAGTTCATATACATACGGCTGGCGTGTTATGTATTTCTAGTCCTACGTATTTTGGGACTGGGGCGTGACAGGTGATGTGGATGTGGCAAAGATGGGGCTTTATGGAAAATCATACTTTTTATGGAAAAATAATTCAGAGGTAATATGGACTTGATTATTTTAAGATAATTCTGCTAGAGAATTGGTTTATGGACTTTGAGTATTGTACTAGAGGTAATATAGATGTGGTACAATATTACAGTTTGTTAATGACATCCTAGTAGGGGATCTTCAATGGACCTATTACCTATTGTGTACTTGGGTGCAAATAATAGATTTGAAACAAGCCTTGCCAGAGGTAATATGGACGTGGCAAGTTTTATGGACTTAACACCGCTGACGTACTTAGAGTTAAGTACGGGTGCTAAGTTTAGACGAAGATCGATATCAGAGGTAATATAGACATGATGATCGATAGTCAAGTCGAAAGATTTTGCTCAGAGGTAAGAAGGACATGGCAAACCCTACTGAAAGGATATGAGGACGATAGCTCAGAGGTAACGTGGACGTGAGCTAATCGATAGTCATACCGAGAGGTTAGGTACGATCATAGTATTTTTATGGAGAAAAAGAAAATGAGCCAGGGGTAATATAGATGTGGTTATTTTCTTTGGATGGGGAATATAAAAAACTTATAGTTCAGAGGTAATATAAATGTGAACTGTTTGCTTCCATTGAGGGCATCACACTGGGGGATCTTTGGTGAACTTATTACTTCTTGCACACGAGAGTGCAAGTAATAAGTTTAAGATAAAACCCTACAAGAGATAATATGGATGTGATAGGTTTTGTGGATCCATTGCTTCTTGCGCACCTGAGTACAAATAATAGGTTCGAGACAAGCCCTGCCAGAGGTAATATGGATGTGGCAGATTTTATGGACTTAATACCGCTGATATACTTGGAGTTAAGTACGGATGTTAAGTTAAGATGACAACCGATATCAGAGGTAATATGGATATGATAATCGATAGCTAAGCCCGGAAGGTTTGCTCATAGGTAATATGGACATGGCAAACTCGGACGGGGAAAAATATTGGGACGGTAGTTCAGAGGTAATATTGACGTGAACCAATGTTCGAAAAACTCACTGAGGAGTAGTTTGCTGAGTGTGGTCTATCCGGAAATGTAGATAGACCTGAGAGTTACTCCACTGGGGAGATTGTTAGGATGATAGCTTAGAGGGATGGTGGACATGGCTAGTGTCTAATGAGACTGGATTATTTTTTTCTTTTGGATGGTCCCTGCGGGAGTGTACATGTGGACCTGGGGACTTCTTTGTTGGAGAGGTTTTGAGGATCCATTATCCATTGCGTATCCAGGACTCCTGAATACCAATAATGTCTTATTGAGAAAGGGTAATATTGTACATAGGCACTTGGTGGGGATGAACAACAAAGACTGGGAGTACCGTACATCTTTGTTGTCCTGCTAGGGACAGAGAGAAGTACAAGCTTTGCTTTAGACATAGTACTTTTTTAGGAACTTGTCATTGATGGACATCATAAGCAAGTTGTCATTAGGTTTTTCCAGTCGGTAGGCACCGTTAGAGAATACCGATTCTATGATGAACGGGCCTTCCCATTTGGGTTGGAACTTGCCGGCCATTTTGTGGGTCATGACCATCGGCCTTCTTACTCTCAAGACGAGGTCACCCACTTGGTAAGTCCTCTTCTTGACCCGTTTGTTGAAGTCTCCTGAGAGGCGCGCTTGGTAGAACTTAATACGCTATTGAGCTAAGAGTCGCTTCTCATCGAGTGCTTCTAACTCTTGTAGCCGTCGGCGGTGATTATCGTCGACGATTAACCGGTTAGAGAGAGAGAGAGAGAGAGAGACACTCAGAGTGAGAGAATTTAAACCTTGAGAGGGATGATTGCTTTGCTCCCGTAAACCAAGGATAATGGCATGCTTCCAGTAGGTATCCAGACCGCTTTTCGATAAGCCCAAAGACATTCATCCAGCTTCTCATTCCAGTCACACTTATTGGGTGACATAAACTTTTTGAGTTACTTTATGATGTTATTGTTGAATGATTCCACCAGACTATTTACGACTGGGTTATAGGCCGTTGAGACTATATTCTGGATTCAATTTTTGTCACAAAATTGATAAAAAGTATGACTTATAAACTGTGGACCATTATCATGGATGATCCTTCATGGAAAGTTAAAGTAGTATATAATGTGATGCTTGAGGAAGCTGATCACGTTTAACATTTTGACTTCAATGAGTAGTACGACTTCTGCCCACTTGGAGAGGTAGTCCGTAATGGCGAGGATAAAACAATATCCTTTAGACAAAGGTGGAATAATCGATCCTATGATATCCATGCCCCATAATTCGAATGACCAAGATACAACGGTCGGGTGTAGGAACTCCGAGGGTTGGTGGATAAAATCAACGTAGATTTGCCACTCTTGACACTTCCATGCGTAGTTGATAGCGTTCGCGACCATTGTCGGCCAATAGTAACCCATTCTTCAGAGATGGTCCTATAGCTTGGGTCTGGGTTAATGGGCACCGTAAACCCCATCATGAGCCTCGCGGAGATTCTACTTCGCTTCTGCATTCGATAGGCATCATAGAAGAAGACCGTCGTAGGAATAACGATACAATATTTTGGTAGCCGTATCGTAATAGAACCAAAGGGAACGTCTTCTGATTGAAGTGGCTTCCTTTGGGTTTTCGAGAAAATTTTTATAGACTGCGTAGTCGATGAATGGGAGTCTCTAGTCTTGGGAGTTGATGCTTGTCTCTACTGAGTAGCTCAGGCACCGACAAAGAGTTTTTTTTGGATAGACCAGCTCTTGACCGACCACGATGATTACTTCAAGAGTATTGACTGGAACAGCTAAAGAGGCTACGAGGACGGCTAGGGCGTCAGCCTCGATATTTTGTATTCGAGGGATATGCTCTATGAAGAAACCCTCAAAGGTGGAGATAATAACGAGCGTAATTTGGTTATAGAGAATCAATTCTTCATTTCAAACTTCATACTCGCCTCGAATTTGATTGACTATCATCTTAGAATCGTCGTGGACTTCCAGGTAGTCAAATTCTACTTGTTTAGCGAGTTGGATACCGATGACGAGGGTGTTATACTCTGCCACATTGTTGGAGCATGTATCTGTGAGGGAGTAAGCACATTTGTTGACCAGATCGTATGGAGAGATTAGTACTATCCCGACGTTAGCGATAATATCACCTTTGGGACCTGCTCTTGAAGCACCGTCGAAGAACATTTGCCAAACGGTTTTTGTACTTGTGGTCATGTTTGAGTCCGCTACCTTGTCTGGGATCTTCTCGTAGAGCTTCAAGATTTCCAGTACAGGGTAGGGTACAAGAAAATCTGCCAATACTTGGCCTTTGACCACCTTTTGGGGGACAAATTCTATGTCATATGGTGACAGCAATATAGCTCATGTTGCCATGCAGGAATTGAGTGCTCCAGATTTAATCATAAGGACCCTGAGAGGATTAATTCGCAAGATCATATGGATGCTTTATCCTACCACATAATATCGGGTCTTCTGAATGGCGAAGACCAGAGTGAGGTACTCCTTCTCGATAGGGTTGTATCTGTGGTCTGTGCCGGCCATCATCCTGCTGAGGTAATAGATGGCATGTTCGTGACTTGCATAATTTGTCTGGGCTAGTAGAGCCCCGAAAGAGTGATACATTACCCGTACATATAATAAGAAGGATCTTTCCACAACGGAGGCCACCAATACTAGGGGGGTTTATGAGATACTCCATGATGTTGTCGAAGGCATGTAGGCATTCTTTATTCCAGATAAAGGATACCTCCTTTTTTATGAGCTGGGTGAACGACTAACAACGTTCAGAGAGGTTTGATATAAACCTCCTAATGTATGACAGCCTCCCTTGAAGGCCATGAATTTCTTTGAGGTTCTTCGGTGGGCGTATTTCAAGGATTGCTTTAGTCTTGTTGGGGTCTACATGGATACCCTTCGGAGTTATGACAAAACCCAGGAACTTGCCGCTGAAGAATCCCAGGAAATATTTGGTCGGATTCATCTTGAGCTGGTACGCATGCATCAGGTCAAATATAGTCTTCAAGTCTCCGAGGTGACCATCTTTAGAGCAACCTTGATAGCGATGTCATCAACGTAACACTCTACTGTCTTACATAGATGTTCACGGAAGATGGTGCTCATAGCTCGCCGGTATGTAGCACTTGTATTTTTTAGACTAAAGGGCATGACTGTATAGCAGTATAGTCCTATCAGTGTTCGAAACGATGTATACTTCTCATCGTCAGAAAATATCTTAATTTGATTATAGCCGAAGAATCCATCCATGAAGGATATGCACTCAAAGTCACAAGTGTTGTCGATCATTATATCTGTGATCGAAAGAAAAAATTACCTTAGGAAAGGCCACGTGTAGATCATGAAAGTCGATGTAGATCCGAATCTTTCTATTCTTTTTTATAATGGGCATGATATTGGCCACCAAATCCAAATATTGTTCTTCGCGGACGAAGCCACTAGTTATCAGTTTGTTAACTTCAACTTTGATGGCATTTATGATGTCCGACCAGAACCGTCATTGTTGTTGCTTGACTAGCTTAGCGTTCAACAAGATGTTGAGTTTATGGACCATAATTTGGGGGTCCAGTCCCGACATATCTTCGTAACTTCAGGAAAAGATATCAATGTATTTCCTGACAAGCTATAACAGGATTCCCGATCCTCATCAGAAAGACTCTTACTGATGAATATCGATTTAGGGGAGAATTTGTCGCCCAGATCGATATATACTACTTTGTCTTCAGAAGGAGGTTCTTGTTGTTCGAACCACATCTCTTATTGTGCGTCTAGGCATTAGGATCACGGTTCTACTTTAAAGAGTTCAGGTGGATCCTCGTCGTCTTTCTCAGGGTCAGCTGATACCATGTTGGCAAAAAATATTTGTTTAAGTATCTCCCGGATACTAATGTCGGAGTTCCAAAAGAAAGATTATGAAGAGTGAGAGTGTAACTCATCTTCTTTATCCAAGCCTTCAGGGGTTATGGAAGATGTGACGTACCCTAAGCCATGCTTGGTCTCATGGTAGTAACCCTCGGCCTTGCCTGCAGGAGCCTGCAGACGCAGAGGCAGCCGTCGACCTTTGTCGTAGTTCAAGCCTCTAGCGGCTTTCAGATCATTCCCCATCTTCTGGATGAGGTGCTTGGCTTGAGAGCTGTACCGATGAAGTGGCATTTTGCCGGTATCGGGTTCTAGCTCCAGTTTCTCTAGGACAGATTATTGGGGACTTTTTACTCTGCCGAAGATGACGAGTTTGTCTCTCATCTTCCTTGATGGGACTATGAAGTAGGAGTTTTAACTGGAGAGAATCTGGTTTACTGTATAGCTGGTAGTCACCTATGTATGTAGGTGAAGGCCCAGACTGCGCTAAAGGGAATATAGCGCGTTGAGATATGCAACATCTGAGTAGTTCAAAATAGATCTTTTTTGAAAAAATAAGGTATCTTGTCTTTCGGGATTACATCGTTGAGAGAAGTGACGTTAGCATGAGTGGCTATGTTCTCCTCTAGTTCGTCTTTCCTGAGCTCTACCCCTAGTGCGAGTGATGGCTTCGGAGATTTTCTGCACAACTTTACCATAAGAGGTTTAGAAGAATTAGTAGGTGCTAGATCTTTCTTCAGTGATCGACTCGGTCTACGGAGGTGAAGGACCTGAGGCTTAGGTGCTTTCCTGGGCAGCTCCACCCTGAGGGGAGGAGATGTGTCAGAAGCGCATGCTTTGAGATGGACTCTCAAGGGATGGTTCAATTTTGTCCCAGTATTTGCCTCATCATAATTGCCATATTTATCTTGGTAGACTTTCTTGTAGAGGATCGAGTCAGGATAATAGGCTTCGACTACCTTGAATGGATCAATGTTAGCAAATTCAGTTTTGACGATGCCGTGATCGTCCACGTACTTCAAGCACTGGTGCAAGGTTGATGGTATGATCATGTATTAATTTATCCATGGACGTCCCTGTCATGCCCCAGTCTCAAAATACGTAGGACTAGGAACACATAAGCATGCCAGCCGCATGTATATGACAACTCCAATATATAGAAACCATAACACATGGGTACGCTGTAATATGAATAACAATTCACAAGTGGTATATAATTCTCATAAGTCACAGGGCATAACTAAATCTCATCCACATAAATTAATATAAATAAATAACCAATAACTATGTAACTAAATCTCAATATGAAATATCAAAGGATGATAGTTGGGTGGAAACAAATCCACTACCAAACTAGAATATAAGAGCAAACACAATATAAGTACATCAACTAACAATCAATGAGACTCAAAGAGAAGACCTCATCAAAATATAAGTAGCCAGTCCTGATCCCCGCATCCTGCTAATAGTCATGAACATCTACACCTGAAAAGGGACCAGGTCCTCAAGGGACATAACAAGATACATAACAGCATGCCAATAAAGTACTAAAAAATAAACATCCAATGGGGTCGCCTAACCGTCTATGTGAATGCACGTTAAGAACAACTTTCTAACAAGTGGGCTATCTGGCCATAAATGGGATTAGCATGATTCTCTCAAAGAATCAGGGGCCTATAAAGCATGTCTTCTTTTGAACGCCAGAGGCCGCCAGTAATATAGAGGGGTCATCACCGCCACGTATCTTCGACGGAGTGTATGGGTTACAAAAAAAAAGTACAAAGGAGCCCAAATGCCTTGTTGTTCTCCCCATCCCATGCTCTAAGTATGTCATATCCATGACACAATAATACCTCTAATAACTACCAAGTCTTCTAGCATGCAAAGTTTCTATTGGCAGTTATTTTCTATCGCACGTCCCATACGTACAGGAGGCCAGACCTGTCACGCAAGTCCATGTCCTATATGAGACTCACACTCGTGTAACAGCTGTGTCATGGCCAATGAAACCTAAGAATGCCTCATGATAATGGGGTAGTCTCATAAACTAGGTCACATGCACATATATAATAAAAACAGAATACGACGACACCGTCGTTGCACCCAAGTTTTCTTGGACGTGCAGTTTATATAGCAATTAAAAATATATGAACTAACTAAGCATAAATAAGATGCATGCAATATATGGAATATAAATCACAGTACAATGGCAAGGTATACTTGACTGGCAAGAAAGCTGTATGGTACAAATAATCTGCTCCTGAAGTTGCTCAGAACAATCCGATAGTCCTATATACATATAATATAATACAATATAACATCAGCCATTACACTAGCACATACACAACCATAAATATACTGGACTCAGAGGGTACGCTAGGGGTGACACTGGTCAACTAACAGGGTCAACTGTGCGTCTAATTATACGGGTATCACGTCTGTAATTACTGTGCAAAATCAGACAGTCGAACTAACATGTGTCTAAGCTAGTACATTAATGTACACAAGGCGGTCAACTTGCAATCCTCAGGGTCACATGGTCAATACGGGATATCCATAATTATACTAGGGTCATGTAGTATATATATATATACATATGTCATAACCATTACTAGCATATAATTACTTATATATATATATATATATATATATATATATATATATATATATATATATATATATATATATATATATATCAATTTAATTATAATATGCGTACGTGTACGCATCCAAGTCATTGGGTTCACCGACACGGTATGAAATTAACCAACTATCTAAACTGAATCGATATGCTAACCTAGATGTTATTCACACAAACACACATATAAAATAAAAGGAGAGGGACAGGTTCGAACCTCGGGGTTAGCGAGCACATGCACGAGGATCGGGGGTGACTGCTGCAGGTCATCTTCGACGAGAGTGACGGGTCCATGATGACGATGAAGATATCAATGTTGATGATGACGACGAGGGTGATGATTGGTGACGATGATTGTAATAATAATTGAGGTTATGATGATGATGAGATAATAAGATGATGATTAGGTGATGGTGATGATGATGATTATGATGATGAGGGTAATGATGATGGTGATGATTATGATGATGTAGGTTTTGATGATGATAATGTAGGTTATGATGATGATGATTGATTAAGGGGATGGTGATGATGATTATGATAAAGGGGATGATAATGGTGATGATTGTGTTAATGATGAAGGGTGATGGTGATGATTAGGTTGACTATAAGGATGGTGATTAGATGATGATTGATGATGAAGGCTTACTGTCGGAGTCCAGCGAGGAGGAGGAGGCTGAGTAGGGAGAGAAAGAAAGACAGGGAAGGGGAGGACAGGGTGGAGACGATGAAGTGGGTGGTGGACTCGTGTCCTGACAGAAGGCGAGTGGGGGTTAAAGTGGAGGTCGGGTGCTCTGGTCGAAGGGAAGGAGACAAGGTGGTGGTGGTGCTTGTGGTGGTGAGCAGGGAAGTCGAGGACGAGATGGGGCTGCTGTGTGGTGCAGCGTCATCGGGATCAGGCGGTCGGCGGGTTGAAGTGCAGGTGGTGAGAGGAGTCGAGGGAAAGAAGTGGCCGGAGGGAGAGGCTACTGTGATGGACATGGATGAAGGCGAGGTCGAGAACGGCGGGGCTCAGGCATTCAACGGGGAGAGAACGGCTACAGCGATCACCGGGGGAGAGGCGAGAGGAGGTCGTGACAGCGGGGGATGAGGAGAGGACTGGGGTGATCACCGGAGGAAGGAGGGAGAGGTTGATGGGAGGTGGCTCAGGATACAGGGAGACGACGCAGAGGAGGACGGAGGTCAGGAATGATAGTTCAATCGTCGACGGGAAGTTCAGCGGCTCCCGTCGTCGAGTCGTCGAGAAGTGGTGGTGGATTCGACGAGGTGAATGAGGGGGAGAGGTAGTCCAGTCGAGTTGGAGAAGACCGCTCGCTGTTGGTCCCACCGTGGTACAAGCGGAGGAAGAAGACGACGGAGGGGAACGTCCGGCGAGGTCGGGTGCTCCGACGGCTTGAGGACAGGAAGGATGAACAATAAATGGGGTGTAGTCGGCTAGGTCAAGGTTTGGGTTTATGGAAAAATAAAGAAAAAGGAAAAGTTGTATATTTATACATGTAGAAAGTAGGGTTTTGGGGTTGACCTAGGGGATTGGGCTTGGTCAATATCCTTGGAATTGGGCCTTGGTTGTCATGTAGGTATTTCAAAGGCTAGGATTTCATGGATTCAAAATAATGGAGGGCTATGGTTCAATAAGGGTTGGTGTAGAGTGTTATACACTCCAAAATCATAAAGAAAAATTAATGAAGGAAATGGGTGTTTCTTTATGTGTTGTGTCTAATGGTGAGGACACCTCAATGCACTTTTACATAAAAGCGTCCAACAATTAAAAAATTGCACAAAGATGAAAATTAGATTAATTTAATTAAAATTATTATAATTGGTGTTAAAAAATTAATTAAAAGTACATCGGGCTAAAATTAGGTAAAACACAAGTGTCATAAACGTAGAGGGCTCAGAATATAATATTATCATAAATTGGGTTGCACAAAATGGGTCAAGATTATGTCTTCAATTTTGATTGGAACGCACAAGGATACAAAGTTAAATTTATTTAGAATTAAATAATAACGTTTGCGATGAATATTGTGTGACTAAAATGTAGTACAAAAGAGCATAATTATAAGTTACACAAAGGTCAGAATAGATGACTGGCACGTCTAGGACAAGGGTATAAAATTTGTAGGAAGATAATGGCTAGTGTAGTGCTCCAATTATCGAAGCAACGGTAAGGTGCACTAAGTGAGATAAATATTATAAAATTATCTAAAATACAGTGTTCTATTCCTAATTAGATTCAAACTAGCCATAGTCTCTCTATCTAAGCTAAGTGGGCTACTTAAAATAATTTCGTTCTCAAAATTAAAATAAGGCATAATTTGTTAAATCTTTCACATTCGTACATAAGGCAAGTCTATTGCAATCTCTTTCAAAAATTTAAATAAAAAAAATCTATTCAAATCTATCGCGATCACTTCAAAACTAGAATCACTGTTTAAATCAAAATTTAGCCAATCATAACCTCTTCTTGCTTTTTAAATAATCAATATCCAAATCTAATTCAAATCTATAGGACATCCCACATCAAAATTTGTATCATAATTTTTAGCTATCATAATCTCCTCTAGAACCCATTCTAATCAAATATTATTTCTATTTTTAATTTAAGAATTTTGTACCATTCAAATTTTAAATTTAATTTCTATCCTCAATATTTCGAATAGGTGATCCAACAATCAAAAGTTAAAATTTTAATTTAAAGCCTCAAATTGTAAAATTTTAAATCTAATTCACCAATTGTTCAAATCTAGAATTCTATATTTATTTTCAAATTTTAAATCGATGATTCAATAGTTTTTAAATCTAAATCATGTGCTTAAAGCATAAACATTTGGTCTGCAATATAAAAATATTAAAATTTATTAAATCCTTATCATCTTAATCATTCTTCTAAAATTCTCAACATTTAAAATAACTTAATCTCTTAATCTAATCTTACTTGATCACAATCTAAAAGAAATTCATCTTAAGTTGACAATGCAACTTCTATCCAACTTAGAATTTATCCATCTATCACATAAGGCTATATATTTAAGAAAAATATCCTCAAATTATTTAACCATGCTATTCAATTCCTCATAAGTTTTAACACACAAATTATATCATATATGATATGCCCTTAATCAATTATAAAAGATAGTCACCAAGTTATGTGATTGGTCTATGGGGTATATCTAGTACTCTCTGTGTATCAAACTTATACCAAGCACGAGCGTTCGTCCTTCCAAAATAGGGGAAGATAAAAAACAATAATAAAGAATTCAAGGTGGAGGTGATAGAATACAAGTATGGGGATCAAGGCATTTAAAGAATTCAAAAGGGAGTTGTCAAGTCAGTTGTGGATTTAAATTCTATTTTGGTAAATTTCTATTCATATACTGATATTAGTACAATTATGTAACTAATATGATATGCTCGAAGATGTCTAAGGATAAATATATTCATCTACTAGTCAACTATATATCTTAATCCAAGTAAAGTAGTCATGCAAAGAGCGAACCAAATGCACTAAGGTTGATCAGACCATGATACACTGATTCTGAATAGACAATATATTAGTGTATGCATCCAATAATACATATGTCATGAATAAGCTCGATAAAAGAATAAGCTTGCAAAACTAGGCTATAATAATGGCATAAGTCAAGGTAGTACAGAAAATATAAATATGCTGGATTATGATGAAAGAAGTTACAAAATAATTTAAGTTTACCAAGAAGATGAGACTCATCCAGTGTTGTGCCTCTACAGTTGCCATACAAACTCTTTGTCTATGTTGATAGTCGACCAAATAGGGGTATGGGCCTCTAAGTTCTATAGTCTGGATAACTACTATCTTCTTATGCAAGTCTATAGTTGGTGTCATTCCATTATACTACATTAATGGGTCAAAAAGGACTATATGTTACTAGGTTGTGAGGCATACTACCCAGCTTAAAAGAATTAACTAATATTGTAACTGCCTTAAGGGAATTCTATAAAATAACCTTGTCCTTGTAACTAAGGTAGAACTCTTATTGGGGTACACGAGGAAAAGATCTTAGTATTTATTAGGGTCACCTATTGCATTATATAGGTAAGGGTTATCTTAAGTCTCAATCATAGTGCTTATAGAACAAAGTATTAATATTAAGAATGGAGAAGTTACTGGCCCTCAAGTGAAGGATGATATAACCTGTATTGCGGTGTGGGTACAAATTACGTGATTTAAAACTAAAGGATAATCATCAAATTATAATCTAAAAGAATAACTCAAACTGTCAAATTCTAACTACCAAGCACAAAAATTTCAAAATTCAAGAATTACAACAATAATCCTAGCAACCTATATATCCTTAACATAAAAGAATTTATTTGGCCTACAATCATAAGAATTAGGTGACACAAATTAAAAGATGAAGAAATATTTTAGTCGTCGCACAAATAGCGAGCGTTAAGGTTTCAGAGGAACTAGACATAAAATTAAATAGAGAGACTCTTGATATTATCATAGTTTCCTAAGGAGAAGAGGTATGCTAGTCTCTATGTTCGAGGTATGATCAAGGGAATTATTATATTCATTCCTCTTAGCTTCCTAAGGTACTGTTCTGCTAATATCAAGACAAGAATCTAAATTATGGTTCTCTAATACTATCTCACTATGAAAGTTAGGTTTAGTCCTAATATTAAATATTTGATTGCTATTGGTCCCTCAATACCAGGGTCAAATAATATGGTCAAATTTCTAACTAACCCTAGTAGCATCTATACTTCTCTCAAGTTATTCATAAATATATTAAGGGATAATGGTAAATAAATCTACAGGTAAGGGATGCTAGGGTTCATTAGGTATTCTAATCTTAGTGATGTGTCAGTATTTTAGTTGTATTCTTAATAAGAAGGTTACCCTAATTATCATCCTAACAACAGGGATTCCTATATTCTAGCAGAGGCTATACTCAAGGAACTATTAGGGAAGCACATGAATCAAGCAGGATACAATTATTTAAATAGAACGGGCTAGAAGGAAGATGAGTCATAGTCAATTATGGATGAGATCCTATACTCTAATCCTATTTGCAGGCTTACTCGGTACAGTAACGTAACCCAGACAATATGCTCTTGACCTGCATAGGCCACCACTAAAAATATGTCACGTCACAGTCCCAAAATACGTAGGATTAGAAATACCTAAGCATGCCATCCGCATGTATATGGCAACTCCAATATATGAAAACCATAACACATGCGTGTGCTATAATATAAATAACAATTCACAAGTGGTATATAATTATTATAAGTCACAGGGCATAACTAAATCTTATCCACAGAAATTAATATAAATAAATAACCAATAACTATGTAACTAAATCTCAATGTGAAGTATCAAAGGATGATAGTTGGATGGAAACAAATCTACTACCAAACTAGAATGTAAGAGCAAACATAATATAAGTACATCAACTGACAATCAATGAGACTCGAAGAGAAAATCTCCTCAAAATATAAGTAGCCAGACCTGATCTGCGCATCCTGCTAATAGTCATGAACATCTATACCTGGAAAGGAACCAGGTCCTCAGGGGACATAACAAGATACATAACAGTATGCCAATAAAGTACTAAAAATAAATATCCAATAGGGTCGCCTAACCGTCCATGTGAATGCACGTTAAGAACAACTTTCCAACAAGTGGGCTATCTGGCCATAAATAGGATTGGCATAATTCTCTCAGAGAATCAGGGGCCTACAAAGCATGTCATTTTTTGAACGCTAGAGGCCTCCAGTAATATATAGGGGTCATCACCGCCATGTATCTCCGACGGAGCGTACGAGTTATAAAAAGAAAAGTGCAAAGGAGCCCAAATGCCTTACTTGTTGTTTTTCCCACTCCATGCTCTAAGCATGTCATATCTATGACACGATAATACCTCTAATAACTGCCAAGTCTCCTAGCATACAAAGTTTCTATTGGCAGTTATTTTCTATCGTATGTCCCATACGTACATGAGGCCAGACCTGTCATGCAAGTCCGTGTCCTACATGAGACTCACACTCGTGTAACAGCTGTATTACGGCCAATGAAATCTAAGAATACCTCATGATAATAGGGTGGTCTCATAAACTAGGTCACATGCATATATATAATAAAATAGAATACGACGACACTGTCATTTTTCCCAAGTTTCTTTGGACCCACAGTTTATATAGCAGTTAAAAATATATGAACTAAATAAGCAGAAATAAGATGAATGCAACATATGGAATATAAATTACAATACAATGGCAAGGTATACTTGTCTGTCAAGAAAGCTGCGTGGTACCAATAACCTGCTCCTGAAGTCGCACAGAATAATCTGATAGTCCTATATACATATAATATAATACAATATAACATCAGCCATTATACTAGCACATACACAACCATAAATACACTAGACTCAGAGGGTACGCTAGGGGTGACACTGGTCAACTAACATGGTCAACTGTGCGTCTAATTGCACGGGTGTTACGTCTGTAATTGTTGTACAAAATCAGACAATCGAACTAACATGTGCCTAAGCTAGTACGTTAATGTACACAAGGCGGTCAACTTGCAATCCTCAGGGTCACATGGTCAATACGGGATATCCGTAATTATACTAGGGTCATGTAGTATATATATATATATACATATGTTATAACTATTACTAGCATATAATTACTTATATAATATATCCATATATTTATATATATATATATATCAATTTAATTATAATACTCGTACGTGTACGCATACAAGTTATTGGGTTCACCGACATGGTCTAAAATCAACCAACTAACTAAACTGAACCGATATGCTAACCTAGATGGTATTCATAAAAACACGCATATAAAATAAAAGCAGAGAGACAGGTTCAAACCTCGGGGTTAGCGTGCACAGGCACGAGGATCGGGGGTGACTGCTGCAGGTCATCTTCGGCGAGGGTGACGGGTCCACGATGACGACGATGATATCGATATTGATGATGATGACGAGGGTGATGATTGGTGACAACGATTGTGATGATAATTGAGGTTATGATGATGATGAGATGATGAGATAATGATTAGGTGATGGTGATAATGATGATTATGATGATGAGGGTAATGATGATGGTGATGATTATGATGATGTAGGTTATGATGATGATAATGATGTTGGTTATGATGATGATGATTGAATAAGGGGATGGTGATGATAATTATGATGAAGGGGATGATAATGGTGATGATTGTGTTGATGATGATGGTGATGATTAGGTTAACGATGATGATGGTGATGATGATGAGGATGATGATGGTGATGATTAGGTTGACGATGATGATGGTGATTAGATGATGATTGATGATGGAGGCTTACTGCCGGAGTCCGACGAGGAGGGGGAGGCTGAGCAGGGAGAGGAAGGAAGACAGGAAAGGGGAGGACATGGTAGAGACGATGAAGAGGGTAGTGGATTCGGGGCCTGATCGGAGGCGAGTGGGGGTTGAAGAGGAGGTCGGGTGCTCTGGTCGAAGGGAAGGAGACGAGGTACTGGTGGTGCTGGTGGTGGTGAGCAGGGAATTCGGGGACGAGATGGGGCTGCTGTATGGTGCAGCGGCGTCGGGATCAGGCGATCGGCGGGTTGAAGTGCAGGTGGTGAGAGAAGTTAAGGAAAAGAAGTGGCCGGAGGGAGAGGCTACTGTGATGGACAGGGATGAAGACAAGGTCAAGAACGACGGGGCTCAGGCATTCAGCAGGGAGAGAACGGCAGCGGTGATCACAGGGAAAGAGGCGAGGGCAGGTCGTGACAGCAGGGGATGAGGAGAGGACTGGGGTGATCACCGGAGGAAGGAGGGAGAGGTTGATGGGAGGTAGCTCGGGATATAGGGAGGTAACGCGGAGGAGGACGAAGGTCGGGAACGATTATTCAGTCATCAACGGGAAGCTCAGCGGTTCCCGTCGTCGAGTCGTCGAGAAGTAGTGGTGGATCCGGCGAGGTAAAGGAGGGGGAGAGGTGGTCCAGTCGGGTTGGAGAGGACTGCTAGCTGCTGGTCCCACCGTGGTATAGGCGAAGGAAGAAGACAACGGAGGGGAACGTCCGGCGAGGTCGGGTGCTTCGACGACAGGAGGACAGGGAGGATAAACAGTAGATGGGGTGTAGTCGGCTAGGTCAAGGTTTAGGTTTATGGAAAAATAAAGAAAAAGGAAAAGTTGTATATTTATACATGTAGAAAGTTGGGTTTTGGGGTTGACCTAGGGGATTGGGCTTGGTCAATATCCTTAGGATTGGGCCTTGGTTGTCATGTAGGTATTTTAAAGGCTAGGATTTCATGGATTCAAAATAATGGAGGGCTATGGTTCAATGAGGGTTGGTGTAGAGTGTTACACACTCCAAAATCATGAAGAAAAATTAATAAAGGAAATAGGTGTTTCTTCATGTGTTGTGCCCAATGGTGTAGACACCTCAATGCACTTTTGCATAAAAGTGCCCAACAATTAGAAAATTATACAAAGATGAAAATTGGATTAATTTAATTAAAATTATTATAATTGGTGTTCAAAAATTAATTGAAAGTACATCGGACTAAAATTAGGTGGAACACAAGTTTCATGGATGTAAAAGGCTCAGAATATAATATTATCATAAATTGGGTTGCACAAAATGGGTCAAGATTGTGTCTCCAATTTTAATTGGAACGCATAAGGATACAAAATTGAATTTATTTAGAATAAAATAATAACGTTTGCGATAAATATTATACGACTAAAATATAGCATAAGAGAGCATAATTATAAGTTACACAAAGGTCAGAATAGATGACTGGCATGTCTAGGATAAGAATGTAAAATTTGTAGGAAGGCAATTGCTAGTATAGTGCTCTAATTATCGAAGCAACGATAAGATACACTAAGTAAGATAAATATTATAAAATTATCTAAAATACAGTATTCTATTCCTAATTGGATTTAAACTAGCCCTAGTCTCTCTATCTAAGCTAAGTAGGCCTAATTTTGGGTGAGCGGTTTACAGTCCCAACATGATATTATAGGATTTGTCTATGTCTATGACATAGCAGGTGACCTCTATTTTCAGATCTCCAATCTGGCACTTCAGACAAATCTTGCCCAGAGGGTAGATCCTCCCTATGTTGAAGCCACTGATGGCAGTATTAGTTATTACCAGACGATACATCAGGAAGACCAAGGTCTAAAGCAGAATCTACAGGATGATGCTGATTGACAAACCGAGGTCGGTGTGCATCCGATCCACTTTGATGGTACCGATGTACCTTGTGTAATACAATGGACAATTGTGTCGATTGTTCTTTAGCAATATATCTTGTTACGAGAATATGATATTGGGTATCACCTCCATCACTTTATTGTAGTGGGGGCATAGGACATGATCCTCAGCTGGCGGGTTGACCTACGCTAGGTAGGTGTCCACATTCTGCAATGTCTCACTCAAAGAAACCCGAGTCTCTTTAGAGAGTTAGAGAAGCTCGAATAAAGACAACTTTGCTTGAGTGTTGGCGATCTGGGCCAAGATGTTGAAGTTGTAGGGCTTCTCTTGCCCTTGAGCTGAATCTTTGCACAGCGGTTTATCAAAGCGAGTTTCTTTCTACTTAGAATTATCCACTGCTGGAGGCTGGGATGGACCCAGATCAGATGTTGTACGTGAGACAATTGGGAGTGCAACATCGTCAGAAATGTCATACTCTCACTGGTACACTAGGCCTGACCTTATTTTTCCTGCTATAGCTTCTTCGGACGGAATAAAAATTGTGTAGCAAGATTTAGACTTCTTGCCCTTAGTCTTGGTGGCATAAGGTGTTGTATGCTGCATCAATTCTGGATCAAGATCGAGATAAACCCACATGACCTCCCCATGTGGCCTGGTTAGAGGTATCAATCCGGTTGTTTGGTCACGAGCCGGTGGAAGATTGTGTCACGACCCGCACCCGGTTATTCGGGCACGAGTGCGTGGGCACGTCCAGCCTACGCCGCAGTGTCGGCGGTAGTACGTTGTCTAGGTCATCATTACAGGTAATTTTAAATCTATCTCATCCACAATAAATAGACAAGAAAAGTAACAGGAAATAGGAATGCTAACTTTTATAGAACAAATTGTGACAACAGATCCATAGTTAATACAAAACCAGAAGATAGATCGGGGACAAACCCGAGTATATGCTGAAAGGAAATAAAATAATAACTAACTGGCTACTCCTCCTCAAAGGTAGTCTCCTGAGTGGGAATCGGCTCCTCATATGTGTCACCTGCTAACTCATAGGGCCATAATAGGTAGGGCAAAGTTCTCATCATCGCCTAAAATAACGGATCCAGTCAGGAAAGGAGCAAAGTACACAGTGCACAACAAGATTAAACTAAATATTTATGACAATTAAATTGGGCATCATATTAAGAAAGTTGCATAAAGAACATCAATATCTCAGAGTTAATGCTTATAAACAGGAATACGGGAAAACCGAAATAAATGAGACAGGAAATAAAACTACAACAGTCAGCAAGAAATATAACAAGATCTAGAAACTATCTGTGTGAACTTGTGTTTGTTTTAGAATACATAGTTGGCATGTAGGGGTTTATAAGGCTAATTCGGCCGTCATTGACGGCTATTAAACAATGAGTAATCGAGATCCGGCTGAGGGTACAGTCGCGTACCAACAGCTATTAAACATGATAGGGGAAAAGG
The DNA here is from genome assembly GCA_036927795.1 of Iris macrosiphon. Taxonomy (NCBI): domain Eukaryota; kingdom Viridiplantae; phylum Streptophyta; class Magnoliopsida; order Asparagales; family Iridaceae; genus Iris; species Iris macrosiphon. Next base: position 31,625,236 of record JAYESA010000013.1, on the reverse strand, counting down.
TAAACTACATGCCTTCTAGTACTCTCCCACCCGACATGAAAAGCAAGACATGAAATACAGTATCCAAGACATGAAATCCAGTATTCTAGTACTACATGTAATCATCAATGGTACTAGCAAAGCAGGGAATTAATTATCATAATATAAAGATTAATTTGAAGTGCAGGTACTTGCCTGTTGTTTGGATCTGATTAAATTGGTTCTTGGGGAAACTTCCAGAGATGAGTCCAAAAGCTGAAATAGACATTACCATCACGCTCAGAAGATGTCAAATAGCTAGAAACGCCTGTCCTTGGGTCCAATTTGGAGACAAGGACAAAAATGACAGTTTTGGGTCAAAACGGGGTCCGCCGGTGGGCCCGCTTTGCACCGAAAAACGTGTCCGGGTCAAAGGTCTCCAAATTTACCAAACTAGTGTTAACAGGTCAGGAACGCTGATACGAACCCAACGGAACTTCCATATTTGGATTTCGATGAGCCGAACACAAAATCGCCCGTCGAGCGGGGCCTGTGGGGCCCACGACACGCGATTTCGTCAACGTTCTCAGAATCGAACCAAACTTGACCCACAGGACCAGCGTATCGCTATGAGTCCGATGGCATAAGTTTCGTCTCGATCTGACAAGTGTACAAGAAGTTAGGGCGAAATGCCAAAAAATCGGATACGGGGCGATGTCCTCGGATACGCGTTGATTCCGGTGTGCACGCACACCCGAATCAGCTTCCGCGAAAACTCACACGTCCGTATCGACGATGCGCACGTATCTGTGAAGACCGCATGCAACCAAGTCGTCCCGTTTGGAGGGGCGCAATCAGTTCCAGGGTGAAACAGGGTCTGGTTTTTCCTGTTTTTGGATCGCGGTGTGCGATCACCACAGGACGCGATGCCCCGAACAGTTTATCCGGACACCGAGAGGGTCACACAGGCTTCGCGTAGAAATTTACAGAATCGAAAACGGAGATACAGGGTGCAAGATACGAGTACCTGAACCTGCTCTGAAAATCCGGAAATTTCCGTGTCCGTGTCGTGTCCGACACGACACGAAGAATAGGGAAAGCTAGGGTTTCTGATTTGGGGGTTTCCGGCGGCGGTCCGGCCGGCGGAGGGCTGAGCGGCGCTGCTGGGGAGGCCGACCGGGGCTGGGCGGAGCTGTGCTGGTGGTCGGCGGCGCGCGGGGAGGTCCGGCAGCGGCTGCCGGAGGCGGCTCAGGCGAGGGGTGTTGCTGCCACCGCTGCTGTCGTCTGAGGGGAAGGCTGAGGCATCGAGGGGAGGGCGGCGAGGCGGGGGCTGAGCCGGACGGTTCACGGCGAGGTGGCGGCGAGGGGGCACGGGCGGTGGCGGAGGTTTTCAGGGCTCCGGCTAGGGGAGAGGAGGTGAGGGAGGAGGAGATTAAATAGGGGAGGAAGGAGGGGGCTGGACGAAAATGGCGGGCGGCGTGGAGAAGAGGGCGAGGCGAGCAGAACGGAGCGGCAGCGGCGTGGCCGCCGAAAACGGAGCGGAGGACGCGGGGACGCCGGAGCGGGTCACGCGGGCAGAGGGGAGAAGGGGAGGCGGGTTAACGGGCGGGTCGGGTGGCGGGCAGACCCGACCCGACCCGGTTGGTAGCGGACTAGGCTCGGCCCAATGGGTTGGGCCGGGCCGGAGCGGTTGGGCTGGGCCGGAAAGAAAAAATAATAATAATAATAATAATAAATAAATAAATAAATAGTTTTTAGGTAATTAAAAATAGGTCCGGGGTCCAATAAATTCCAGAAAAATTATCCTAAGTCCATTTTTTCATTTTACACCCAAAAATATTATTTCCATAATATTTTAATATTATTTAATATCAATTAAAAATCATGTAATAATTCAAAACCCTGGTTTTAATTTCAGAAAATTCCCAGAAAATTCCAGAAAATTGTGAAAAATCCCAATTTTAGTATTTTTGAAAAAATCAGGGCTTACAATCTACCCAACTTATAAAATTTTGTCCTCGAAATTTAAATTAGGCCATAATCTGTTAATCCCTCGTGTACATAGGGCAAGTCAATCGCCATCTCTTTGCGATAATTAAAAGCCTAATCATATCCACTGCAATCACTTCAAAGTTTAAGACGACTACTTATTCCAATCAAGAATTCAACCTATGGTTATTACTTCTTACTTACTCAAATTACCCACAGGCAGATTTTTGATTAAGTCCATATAGCATTTTCAAGATTTGCACATGACTTTGCCTCTGATTATCATGAATTCCTCTAGAAGTGATTCGAGTCCAACAGTATTCCTATTCACAATTGTATGCTTCAACTCTTTAAATTCCATTCACATCCTCAATATTCTAACTAGGTAGTCTAACCCTCAAATTTTAATTCTTAAATCAAATCATCATCAAATTTGAAAAATAATTTAAGTGTAGTCCACTACTGTTCAAGTCTGAATCATATATCCCCTAAATTCAATTTGGCGATTTTACTTTCATTATTCAAGATTTAAATCATGTATCCAAGATACAACTTATTGAGTCCTCGATATCAATTCATTTAATCATTTTAGCCACTCCTCTAAATTTCCAAAATTATAATGGCTTGCCTCTTCCAATCTGACCTTACTCGGTCACGATTCAAAGGACATTCCTCTCGAGTTGACAAATGCATCGCTACCCAACTTAGAGTTTACCCAACATCACAAAAGACTATATACTCTAAGAAAATATTTCTTAATATGGTTACCTATGTCATTCAATCCTCGAACTTCAACGCCGATCATGATATATCCTCAATTACGAAAGTTAATTCCTCAAGTATGTGATCGGCCTATGTGGCATATCCAGTACTACCTATGTACTAACTTATACCAGGCACGAGATTTCATCTTTCCGAAAATAAGGGAAGACGAAGATCAATAATAAAGAGTTCAAGGATGGGGTGATAGAAAAGAATTATCGGGGTCAAGGCGTTTTAAAGTATTCAGGTGGGAATTGTCAAGCGATTGTGGATTTGAATCATATCTTGGTAGTTCCTATTCACATGCTCGTATTAATACAGTTATGCTCAGACATGTCTAGGGCAGGTATACTAGTCAACTGTATATCTCAATCCACGCAAAGTAGTGCGAAGGGCGAATCAAAATGCACTAAGGTTGATCAGACCGTAATACATTGATTCTGAAAATATAATTGTATTAGTGTGTCGACCCACTAATACATATGTAATGAACAAGCTTGATAAAAGGATAAGCTTGCAAAACTAGGCTATAAAATAGCAGCATAAGTCAAGTACAGCAAAATGAAGTGCGCTAGATGGTGATGAAAGAAGATACAAATTATTTAAGTTCGCAAACAACCTACATTAAGAACAATAACAAAAGATTCTACAAACTCTACAGTTATCAGATACAAAAGCATTTATTAGCAAGTTTAAAATTACTAGGTTGGGGCTGAGGTCACGAACCATTAGGCACAAGCTAAGACAATACTAGAAAATGGTATCTACGAATCACTTACGCGCATTAGTTACTCTAAGAGTCTGTACGTTCTCCACGGTCATCGCGTAAGCTTGTCCGTGTTCTTGGGGTGGTGCCCTCTGCTACGCTGCTGGGGCCTGGCCTGAACGGGAACTGTTGTACAGTTGTGCGTCTTTGAGCAGCAGGACAGTCCTTCATTTGATGTGCTGCTGATCCACAATATAGACAGGCACCTAGCCTCTTTCTACAATCCTACCAAATGTGACCTTGTTTTCGACAATAGCCACAAGTGGGAGCTTGTTGGTTCTGTCCTTGAGTTGGATTCATCCGTGGTCGCTTTGCAGCTTTTTCCCGTTGTGCTTGGTCTGGTGCTGACGCAGACGGCCGCTTCCGGCTGGACTCGATCCTTGTGGTGCACTCCACAGGTCGCGCTGCAGTAAGAACGTCCTCGTCGAAGGTAATTGCATTTGAACTGCTTGGCTTCCGTGACTCCGAGCTAATTCTGTCGATGAAGTTCTCCGCTTGGTTTTGCTGAGTTTCTTGTTGAACCTTCTGATAGGCTTGCATCATTATGTAGAACATGCGGAACATCTGCTGTTCGTCCATAGGCGGTCCCGGTGAGAAGGAAGGCATCGGTGGAATAGGCTGTGTCGAGGGTGGAATGCCATCTTGACGGATTATTGAGGCAGGCTGACTTGCTTGACTGCCTTGTGATGATTGGCCTTCACCGACTGGTATCACATCGTCTTCTTGGGTAACCACAACGGTTTGTGGTGTTTCTGCATGAGTCTCGTTGCTGGCTTGTGGGTCCATTTCCCTGTATCCAAAATAACCAATAAGAGGCGCACAGGAATCAAGGCAAGATGCAAGTTCATATTAGTTCGAATACGATACAGATATCAAAAATGATTCAAGCAAGTGGATGAGATCCTATAAACTTATCCTAGCTTTATTGCAGGCCTGTTCGGTCCCTGAGTTGAAACCGAACAATTTAGTCGTTGGACCTACATGGGCCACCACAAAAACGTGTCACGACCCGCACCCGGTTATTCGGGCACGAGTGCGTGGGCACGTCCAGCCTACGCCGCAGTGTCGGCGGTAGTACGCTGTCTAGGTCATCATCACAGGTAATTTTAAATCTATCTTATCCACAATAAATAGACAAAGAAAGTAACAGGAAATAGGAATGCTAACTTTTATAGAACAAATTGTGACAACAGATCCATAGTTAATACAAAACCAGAAGATAGATCGGGGACAAACCCGAGTATATGCTGAAAGGAAATAAAATAATAACTAACTGGCTACTCCTTCTCAAAGGTAGTCTCCTGAGTGGGAACCGGCTCCTCATATGTGTCACCTGCTAACTCATAGGGCCATAATAGGTAGGGCAAAGTTCTCATCATCGCCTAAAACAACGAATCCAGTCAGGAAAGGAGCAAAGTACACAGTGCACAACAAGATTAAACTAAATATTTATGACAATTAAATTGGACATCATATTAAGAAAGTTGCATAAAGAACATCAATATCTCAGAGTTAATGCTTATAAACAGGAATACGGGAAAACCGAAATAAATGAGACAGGAAATGAAACTACAACAGTCAGCAAGAAATATAACAAGATCTAGAAAATATCTGTGTGAACTTGTGTTTGTTTTAGAATACATAGTTGGCATATAGGGGTTTATAAAGCTAATCCGGCCATCATAGACGGCTATTAAATAATGAGTAATCGAGATCCGGCTGAGGGTACAGTCGCGTACCAACAGCTATTAAACATGATAGGGAAAAAGGTAAACTATATGCCTTCTAGTACTCTCCCACCCGACATGAAAAGCAAGACATGAAATACAGTATCCAAGACATAAAATCCAGTATTCTAGTACTACGTGTAATCATCAATGGTATTAGCAAAGCAGAGAATTAATTATCATAATATAAAGATTAATTTGAAGTGCAGGTACTTGCCTGTTGTTTGGATCTGATTAAATTGGTTCTTGGGGAAACTTCCAGAGATGAGTCCAAAAGCTGAAATAGACATTACCATCACGCTCAGAAGATGTCAAATAGCTAGAACGCCTGTTCTTGGGTCCAATTTGGAGACAAAGACAAAAATGGCAGTTTCGGGTCAAAACGGGGTCCGCCGGTGGGCCCGCTTTGCACCGAAAAATGTGTCCGGGTCAAAGGTCTCCAAATTCACCAAACTTAGTGTCAACAGGTCAGGAACGCTGATACGAACCCAACGGAACTTCCAGATTTGGATTCCGATGAGCCGAACACAAAATCGCCTATCGAGCTGGGCCTATGGGGCCCACGACACGCGATTTCGTCAACGTTCTCAGAATCGAACCAAACTTGACCCACAGGACCAGCGTATCGCTACGAGTCCGATGGCACAAGTTTCGTCTCAATCTGACGAGTGTACAAGAAGTTAGGGCGAAATGCCGAAAAGTCGGATACTGGACGATGTCCGTGGATACGCGTTGATTCCGGTGTGCACGCACACCCGAATCAGCTTCCGCAAAAACTCACACGTCCGTATCGACGATGCGCACGTATCTGTGAAGACCGCATGCGACCAAGTCGTCCCGTTTGGCGGGGTGCACTCAGTTCCGGGGTAAAACAGGGTCTGGTTTTTCCTATTTTTGGATCGCGGTGTGCGATCACCACAGGACGCGATGCCCTGAACAGTTTGTCCGGACACCGAGAGGGTCACACAGGCTTCGCGTAGAAATTTACAGAATTGAAAACGGAGATACAGGGTGCAAGATACGAGTACCTGAACCTGCTCTGAAAATCCGGAAATTCCCGTGTCCGTGTCGTGTCCGACACGACACGAAGAATAGGGAAAGCTAGGGTTTCTGATTTGGGGGTTTCCGGCGGTGGTCCGGCCGGCGGAGGGCTGAGCGGCGCTGCTGGGGAGGCCGACCGGGGCTGGGCGGAGCTGTGCTGGTGGTCGGCGGCGCGCGGGGAGGTCCGGCAGCGGCTGCCGGAGGCGGCTCAGGCGAGGGGTGTTGCTGCCACCGCTGCTGTCGTCTGAGGGGAAGGCTGAGGCGTCGAGGGGAGGGCGGCGAGGCGGGGGCTGAGCCGGGCGGTTCACGACGAGGTGGCAGCGAGGGGGCACGGGCGGTGGCGGAGGTTTTTAGGGCTCCGGCTAGGAGAGAGGAGGTGAGGGAGGAGGAGATTAAATAGGGGAGGAAGGAGGGGGCTGGCCGGAAATGGCGGGCGGCGTGGAGGAGAGGGCGAGGCGAGCCGAACGGAGCGGCAGCGGCGTGGCCGCCGGAAACGGAGCGGAGGACGCGGGGACGCCGGAGCGGGTCACGCGGGCAGAGGGGAGAAGGGGAGGCGGGTTAACGGGCGGGTCGGGTGGCGGGCAGACCCGACCCGACCCGGTTGGGAGCGGACTGGGCTCGGCCCAATGGGCTGGGCCGGGCTGGAGCGGTTGGGCTGGGCCGGAAAGAAAAAATAATAATAATAATAATAATAATAAATAAATAAATAAATAAATAGTTTTTAGGTAATTAAAAATAGGTCCGTGGTCCAATAAATTTCAGAAAAATTATCCTAAGTCCAGTTTTTCATTTTACACCCAAAAATATTATTTCCATAATATTTTAATATTATTTAATATCAATTAAAAATTATGTAATAATTCAAAACCCTGGTTTTAATTTCAGAAAATTCCCAGAAAATTCCAGAAAATTGTAAAAAAATCCCAATTTTAGTATTTTTGAAAAAATCAGGGCTTACAGATTGACAACCTCCATTATTGTCCGGAGGATCAAAATTACTCTGTACTGGACTTTCATTGTCGGAAAGTCACCGAACTGGATGGATACCATGTTAGCGACAACTATTTTGTCATCGAAATCCAAGGTGAGGGCCTTAGTGTCGAGCAGACGCTGGATGTACCACTTTAGGGTATAGCAGTCCCGTGTCACATGGTGGACGTAACGATGGTAGGTACAGTAATTCAGATTATTCATCTCAGCTGCCTCAATAGAACGCTTGACGTCGAAGAGCCGAAGCTTGTTTTCCTTTATTAATACATCAAAGATTGCCATAACGTCATCATCTTCGAAGTAATAGGTTTCTTTCAATTTTAGAGACTTTGCAGGCTTTTGCTCTGGCTTCTTGGTTATGTTGGCGATAAGAGCCTGCTTCTCCTTGCCATCCCGGGCATTATTATTGTTATTGTTATTGCTATTGTAAGGATATTTTCTCCTATCATCAGCGACGGGGATCTGTATCCCTATGAAACGGGCGTCCTTCACCTTCTTTTCTGTACTTTCAATATTTATAATAAATATCGTCCAGTCTTTAAACTGAGAGTCGCCCATCCAGAGCATGACAGAGGGCAGGAGATTCCTTCGGTAGGTGTCCATCAGTATAGACTCAGGGTTACCGGGTGGTAACTTTAATGCCTCTTGCTTGTACCGTTCGATGTAGTCTTGTACAAACTTTTCTTCCATTGTGTGATATCTATTAAAGAGGACATCGTCATATCATTTCTCCTTCATAGAATCAAGTGAGAAAAATGCCTTTGAGATCGTCGAATAACAAGATATAATTATTCTGGAGGTTGCAGAACCAATCAAAGGCTATTCCAGACAATGCCCTAAAAAAGAGCATAGTTAAGAGGGCATCGTTGCGATGTAGATGGTCCATTGCCATCTTGAAGTAACTCATGAATTGATAGGGGAATATCTTTCCATCAAATGGAGTCAAGTTGAAAGGTTTGTACTTGGGCGGGTATGATACATCTCTCCACTCAAGGGGATACGGTTGTCGAATCTTGAGCTAGCGTAGTGAGTCCCAATTGCCCATTGAGTCTAGGCGGACCCAGAGTTTTCGTACCTCCCATATTGCTTCTCGGGCTTCATTAACTACAGAAGGAGCGGATGATCCGGTTAGGGGATAATTATCGCCCGTGGGTGGAGCAGTTGCATTTGAATTTCCATTTGTCCTGAGGTCTAGGCTTTCTTGGCCAGAGGCCCTTGCTGGTTATGAGGCTATGTTTGTCTTGATCTCCAGCATTTCCTGGGTCAAGGCCTGCATTGACGCACTCATGGTCTGTATCATGGTCTCGAGGACTTTAAGGCACTACCAATCATTGGGGCCCTCATGGTCATCCCCTACCATGTATGTTGTTCTTATATGGGAAGAAACAAATATGATAGTGGACGTCGCACTTTCTATCTCGGACTTATTGTCATGAAGAGTCATCCGGGAAGGTCGGTAGTGCCTCATCTTCTTCGGACTCGGAGGGAACACTACCCCCTGCATAGGAAGCAGTGTCCTCTGGACGGGGGTGGCTACTCCCAGGGACCTCAGCATCCATTCCTTAGGAGTTATTGTCTTCACGGAACATCGGATTGTCATAGAGGTCTGGGGCATTACAACCCCAGCTTGCGTGGCTATGTGAGATCCTGAGGAAGGAATACCCCAGTGGTTGACAGCTTCTTCTTTGAGTACGTACCTATAAATACTCCTTCTGTAGGCATCGCTTCTCGCCTTCGGTTCCTTGACACGCTGGTTGAGAGTATAGGATTTGAGATGCTAGACTTTTGACCTCCCCACGCAATGGAAGATCTTCTAGCTGAGTAACATGAGATGAAGGGTAGCTCCTCCTCCTCTTGTGTTTGCATCTGCTCTTCGGCATGCTGTCGGATGGGTGCTCTTGGTTGCAGTCATTGGAATATAAACTGCCTATTTATAGGTACTGCTACTTTGGCATAGCGATAATTGATGATAAAGTTGGCAAAGTGGTATCATGAGGAGGACACCTCATATCCAGCAGTTGATTCCCTCGCTTTGCGCTTGTGGTTAATCACGTTGCGCAAGTCAAACGAGGGCTGATTCACCTAGCACCCTCTTTACGAGCCCGGGTAAGCCGAGAATATGGGTGCGTAGGTGTTGGTTTTGCTTCTTGACCTGGGGTTCGTACAAAAACTCGCCCCAAGTTGTTTATGGAAGACTCTTTAAACTGATCCTGTCCGATTGCCGCTACTGGATGGACATATGGACCAGTTTTGTATGACTTTTCGTCAGGGGCACGTATAGTTAGCGTCGCTTGCTTACGGTCAGTCGAATGAGCAATTGCTTGAGCTTGGCAAGCTCACATTATGCTAGAATTCTTCATCCTAGCATGCATCGGTGCATAGTACGAAGAGTCCAAGTTTACATCTTTCTCTTTCTCAGTAAGGCGCATGGAGTCAATACTGCATAAAATTCGGTCAAAGATGAAACTTCTGCTACTGTGCTGGCTGTATGTGGATATTTTCCTGCGGCCGCTGAACAGTATCACATGTGGACATTTTCCTGCGACTACCGACTTATGTTACTTTTGATCTGGCTACATAGAATGCGTCTTAGTATTCAAATTTCTGGCATCATAGTATTTTTTTGCCAGAGCTTAACTACTGAGCACTTTCTTTGTTGGAAGAGGCTGCCGCATGAGAGATGAACAAAGAATGTGCGATCCCTGCGGCAGAGAGAGACGGGGAGTGTATGCTCCATCGTTAGATAAGGCACAACGTCCTTTGTGACCCATATCTAGCGGGTCTTCTGATATTCATCAGAAGAGGTTACCGTATAAGAGGCAGACGCATAATGCGTGTTTCCTGTGGCAGAGAGAGAGATGGGGAGTGCATGCTTCATAATTGGGTGAGGCACATCACACTTTGCAATCCATATCCTGTGGGTCTTCTTAGGCATTGCCAGCCTTGGAGAAGTGCCACCCTCAAAGAGCATATCCTTGTAGGCTTGCTGGTCGAAGCGTACAAACAATATTCTCTGGGTCGAACCCAGCTTCGATGCGCCGAACTGTGCCATAACCTTCTCACCAGAGGAGAAGTTTGTCCCCAGTATAGTTGCCACTTTATTCGCCATTAAAATTGTTTCATTCAATAATAAACAAAAAGTACAGAGAAGTCCTAAACCGAGAATCTAAGTATATTTAATCTGGGTAGTATAACGGTAAAGATCGAGCACTATGGCGGCTCTTATACTCTGTTGATGGTCTGACGAGTGAGTGAGGGGTGTTATCTTCTCTTCTCTTCTCTCTTTTAAGCTTGTGTGCACGCACGTAGCTCTCTGGGAGGGTATGGTCTCTCTCTGAAGCAGAAAAAGCGAACATTTGGGACATCCAAGTTGCCTCTATTTATAGCCATCTTATTGATGAGCTATATGTATCACGTATCCTTCTGTTTGGTGGCCGCAGGGGGCTCCTTCAACAGAATACGGTTGCAAATATGGGCGCATAATATGGATTGAGTCCAGAATAAGCTGCCACATGGACATTTTGTTGGGATTTGTTATTTCTGGAGATCCTAGTGGTTCTTGTCTTCTATTTACGTGACTTGGTCAGCTTAACACTTTGCCCACATTCAGTTTGGAGAGAATCATAACAGAAAGATTTTATCTCGGAGAACCTTGCCACGTTGGGCACAATGGGTTTGAGATGCATGGGACACGTGGCGTCTGGAACGCATGGGGCCAAAGATGCATAGAAAGCATAGAGTCTAGAATACATGAGGCCAGAGATGTATGGAGCTCATGGAGTCTTGGACGCATAGGGCTAGATTTGCATGGGCACATGGAGTCTGGGATGCATGAGTCCCCGTATACGTAATATTGCATGTTTTTCAGAAGTTATTATTAGTCTGACGAAAGCTTCTTGTCGCTTAGTGTGATCACATCTTTTGAGGCATTCAAAAAAAAATTTTTGTCAGGATTCTCTGTTAGACATAATCTTGGTGTCAGGCCTTTATGAGGCCAATATTTGAGGCACATGGATGAGAGTTTTTTCTTAGCCGCATAGTCATCCTGTGGCCTGATTGCTTCTGAGTTAATCTTGGGATGAATATTTGTTGGATGCATGGATATGGATTTTCTATGCTTCTACAAGATCTCCTTCAAAGTTTCTAAACTTTGTAATTTTTTTAAGTTCAGAATACTTTGAACAAAAGTATGGAGGAGATAACGGTAGGAACTGCAATGGCACATCTGTGAAGTATCCTTCCGCTTGGCGCATAGGGATGCTTGAGGGAGTAGTGGCACATGGCACTGCTGGCGCATGGGAACACTAGTTACTTAGTGGCGCATGGCACTGATGTCACACATGAATACTAGTTATGAAATAGTCGGTGCATGATACTGGATTATTATGGCATCGGAGACTTGATCACTGCGATGCATGGCCTTTGATTATTGTTGGCGCATGGTAGGGATTTTCCATTCTTCTACATATATGTTTAGAGTTTGGAATTTGGGGGATCATGACTGTGTTCAGGTGATTGAGAAGAGGTGAGCTCGGGCTATTAGTTCTGGGGGTATTCAGTACTTGCACTGATGTCTGATACTAATGTTCAGTTTAGAACAGGTAAATGGGTTCAAATATTCTGATACATAGAGCAAGTGCTAAGTAGGTAATGCAACTGTTGATAATACCCTTATCATAACTGTTAATTATTTGGTTGTTGATATGGTATTGAGGTTGTATATGTGTGAGTGTGTGTCAGAGGTAGTGTAGGGTTGCCGGTGTGAGGGAGTTAGATGAATATCAAAAGGGGATATATTATCAATTTGGATTGTGTAGAAGTGGGGTTATCACTCTCTGTTCCCAAATATACATATTTAGAGTATATTATTTTCTTGCTTGCATGTTTAGTATATTGCATGAGACTAGATCCATTCTTTGGTTTAGCTTGATTCATAGTTTTATTGTTGGGTTGGTTTAATCATGAGTTGAACCCATGGTCTAATGTGAGACTCGTCTCACAGTATTCGTATTTTATGTAGATACGTATTTCGTGCTAGTTATTGCATTATATTAGATCTCGAGGAAGCTCAAAAATTCTTAAAATTAAAACTTTACTACTTGACCGATATACCGATGATATACTATAGTATACCGACGGTATACTGTCCAGCAGATATTTGTGTCACTTTCGAGATATTTTCTCTATAAATATTACTAGAGATATTTTATTTTCTTCTTTATCCTTCTCTCTCCTCTCTTATTCATTTTTTCTTGAGCTTGGAAGCATGGTCTTGAGACCTGGAGTATGGTTTTTGAACTCCTTCGTGGTGGTGGACTAGAAGATTCAGGCTAGGAGCTCGCGTTAGACAAGTACATCTTATCGATTTCTTGAACTTCTTTTACTTTCTGTCATTTTACTTTGTTGTTATTTTACTTAGACTTGCTTTACTATTAGTATTCATATCGTAATTTTTAGCCTAGTGACCGTCTCAGTTTTGATTTCTGATAGAATCTCATTCCGTCCCTTTTTGGTAACTCGGTAACGAAAATGGTACTGGAGTTGTAACCGTGAGATTTAGTCCATATTGTAATATGAGACTTACCCTAGACTTGACTTCCTGTTAGACTTGGTTGTGGTAATTTTTGGAATTTGATTTGGGTCCCAAAAATTAGACTTGATTTAACCGTGTTTATTCTTGGAAACTGGCATACCGATGGTATATTATAGTATACCGACGGTATACCGATTTTGACCGACTTAATTTTTAGATATTTTTATGTGAACCCTATCGACATACCGATGGAGTACTATAGTATACCGATGGTATATCGATTCTGTCGATATTGGTTGACAGACTTCAGGATATTTGTCTTGGCCGGCATATAGACGACGTACTGGGTTGTGCAGACGGTATACCGATTTATGGAACTTTGTTTTCCAATAAAAATTTGCCTACTTGGAATGGCATACCGACGGTATACTAAAGTATATCGTCGAAGGTATATCAATTTATTGGAATCCAAAACCTGCTATATTTTTTTTATTTTTTGACCGGTGTACCGACAGTGTACTGGACTGTACCGACGGTATACCAATCGTGCACTTTCTTTAGGTATTCTTAGTTTTTCATGATTTTATGTTGAAACTTCTGGCTTTCGCTTGGACACGCGATAACTTGAATTAATTTTGGACATGAACTCTCATGGATTCAGATGACTTGACTTGACTTGGCTTTACTCGATTTTACCCAGTTTTGCCCGACTACATCTGATAACAGGATTGACTGGACTTGACTTGGCATGACTTTACATGGCTTCATCGGATAGGGCTTGACTTGGTTTCATATGGACATGGCTTCACATGGTTATACATCGCTTTACTTGGCTTCACTTGGATTGATATAGCTTCATTTGTCTTTACCCATCTTTACTTGGTTTCATGTGGCTTGATTATTGTCGTGGCATACATGAGTCCGATTATGCAATATTTATTAAACCTGTTTATATTACTATTAAAAATTGATTTTTTTGCATTATGTCTAGAATGGATTATGTGGAATACCATACCCGAATTCATACAAGAAACTGCTAGGGGTTAAGTAACTAGAGATTCACTTAGTACATGGCTAAGGATTTTCCTAGATTGTATGTAGTCTCGGTTATTCGTACTGTTATCTTAAGAAGTATCTAGTGGTTTATATTGTAGCATATCTTGAGGAGTATCTAGTTTCTTGTGTGTATGGATATCACGGACGGACTACAGGGGCATGTGACCAGAAGGAACTCTAGTATCCCGTTGCATTATAAATTTAGTAATTAAGGATTATGATAACCCTAGTTAGTTAAAGGTATCAAGCCGTACTAATATGATTTATTGTGATTGATGGTTGATGGATTGTCTAGGCTTCACATGATCACTTTTCTTTTTAGTACATGTTATTTTCTTATTGATTATCAGATCCGGATGTGTCTTATTGCAGATTTTGCAGTATTTATTATCCTGAGATCTTTTATATTTAGTCTTTACTTTCCAGTATTTGTATTACTTGTGTTGTTGGTTTAAGTCCCTAGATTGGATTTCTGACCCTACTGGTTTTGTTTGGCCAGATCTAGTAGCAACACCAGAGGATCTTCCGTACTTTCCTGACGATGGTGGCCACTAGGAGCCCCAAACCGCTTGAGTAGGTTTTTTACTTTTTTACCCTAATGTAGATTCTATTTTGTAGGCATTTAGCCATCGAGCACGTATTTAGCTCATGTTTTGGTTTGATCAATTAGCTTTCGAGCATTAGCATGATTGACATATCCCAGGGTTGAACATATATGACTCAGATTATGGCTAGTTTATTCATTCTGTGTTTCCTAGCATCATGATCATCTGTATATTATAGTTTGAGACTTTTTACTATTATATTTCAGCTGATCTTATATCTTGTTATTATTCCTGTTGTTCTTGTGATTGAGATACTAGGGTTTGTTGGACCTCGGCTTGACTGTTGGTTTGTAGTATTGATCCCTCATGTCTTACAGCTTCACCGTATATACGGAGTACCGAGGTACTCTAAGTATACGTAGATGGCCTTGTCTGCTTTCCAGTATTTTGGTATGTGGGGTATGACACGATTTTAGTAGTAGCCCATACAGGTCTGTCTGATCGGATTATGTCTGTCTGAGCAGATTTGATCTGATTTTTACAGATATATGAGGGTTATTGTTATTGCTAGATGTCTTAATCCTAAAATATTTTTCTTGATCCCTATTCATTTTTCTCCATCCCTGATTCTTGATCTTATACCTGCTTATTCGTTGATCTATCATGTTCTTCGTTTGACTCTTCTGTCCTTAACTTTCAAGTGCACTATTCCTGTTACTATCATCCAGATGGATCGAGTGCAACTTGAGGAGGGTTAGCATTCGGGAGCCCAGCATATTCCTAGAGATCAGTCTCAGCATTCAGGGACAGAGTCCATAGTAGATCCCGAGGCAGATCGGCCGGCAGTACCGGACCAACAGGCAGCACCTGTTCACCCAGTTCAGTCAGAGCAACCAGGGGGTGTTGTCCGAGTACTGATTGATATCCTATGAGACTTCATGATGACCCAGCAGCACCAGAGTGATTTACTCACTCAGGCGATCCAGACAGCGTTGGAGCGAGGTGGTTCTCAGATCTATAATTAAACGACCAGCTTCAGGCATCTCAGTCCTCTATACTTTTATGGCACAGAGGACGCAATTTTGTTCGATGCTTGGTTGTAGGATACTGAGGCTGTCTTAGAGGAAGCAGGAAGTTTGGCTAGAGAGAGTGTAGCAGTAGTGAGGCTATAGTTGTTGGATTTGGCTTGTGATTAGTGGACAACACATGAGGTTTCTCTCACAGCACCAATTCTATTGGCAGTTTTTACTGAGAGATTCCAGGTGAGGTACTTTGACGCGGTGGTGGATTACGAGCTTCAGCAGAGGTTTAATAATCTCATGAAGGAGAGAACGACCATCGACGGTTATGCGACAGAGTTTTTGAGACTTAGTCGATTTGCTCCCACTTTGATAGTGACCGAGTTGGAGAGGGCGAGGACGTTCCAATAGGAACTCCATTTAGAGATTATCTTGGTGGGGGAGTAGTATGAGTTTCAGACCTTTGATGCTGAGATGCCGGTAGCCAGGAGGTATGAGTATACATCGCAAAGGATTACTGATCGAGTTGGGAGTCAGAAGAGGCATAATATTTCAGGAGGGTCAGCATCCCATTCATCAGCACTAGCTCCAGCAGTTAGATCCCTGATGATTGGATCCTCGAGGAGGACAACATCATCTCAGCAGTCTTCCCAGACGTTTCCTCATCAGAGGCAGTCATCATCTTCTTCTTCCAGTAGTTGTTTTCATTACAGAAAACATGGAAATATTGTATCAGAGTACCATAGGTCACATAAATTATGCTTAGTAAGTGGGGCATCAGACCACATAGTGGAGACATATCCTAGAAGGAACCAGACTGGATCATCATCAGCTCAGTCAGTAGTTCACCAGCAGTGCCGCAGTTCAGGGCACCAGCACCAGTGCAGCCGCAGATTCAGAGGCCTTTGCCTTCATAGGCTCATTCATTCCAGCAGAGGCCTCAGCAGTATGCGCAGGCCTAAGCACAGGCAAGACCTAGAGGTCAGCAGCAAAGGGGACCAGCAACCAGAGGACAAGGTCGAGCCTTCTTACTATCGATGAAGGAGGCTCTGATAGCAGAAGAGGTGATAGCAGGTACCATTCTCGTCCACTTTCATTCTGCTTCAGCTTTATTTGATTTTGGTATATCACATTTATTTATATCTGCATGCTTTGCAACACGAGTTGGATTAGAGTCTGAGTCCTTACCTGTAAGGTTGAATATACTTACTGGTAACGGTCTCGTGGGAGTATATAGAGTATATCCCTAATGTAGAGTTATAGTATACAGGAGAGAGTTTCTTGCTAGGCTGATAGAGTTTTCTATGGGCGATTATGATATCATTCTTGGGATGGATTGGTTGAGTGTGAGACACACGACTATAGATTGCCATAGTTTTAAGGTTATCTTTCATATACCTGATGGGGAGGAGTTCTCATTCTTGAGAGGTGCAGTAGAGTCACCGGAGGTTACATTAATGATGACAGAAATCGAGGAGGCACAGTTTCCCAGGGTAGTTTATGAGTTTCCTGACATATTTTTTGATGAGTTACTAGGTGTACCACTAGTTAGAGACGTGGAGTTCTATATTGATTTGATCTCAGAAGCAGAACTAGTATCAAAGAGAGTTTATAGGATGTCACCATCTGAGTTGGAGATCTTGTATAGGATAATTGAGGAGTTGAGAGCCAAGGGATTCATTAGACCTAGTGCATCACCTTGGAGAGCCCCGTTACTTCTTGTTAAAAAGAAGGATGGTTCATCACATTTAGTTATTGATTATAGAACACTAAATGCAGCAACCATTAAGAATAAGCATCCCTTGTCCAGGATAGATGACTTGTTTGATCAGCTCAGTGGGGCGACTATATTTTCTAAGATCGATTTACTGTCTGGGTATCATCAGATCAGAGTCAGAGAGTAGGATATACCCAAGATGGCGTTCAGATCTTGATATGGTCATTGGGAGTTCCTAGTTATGCCACTTGGAGCAACTAATGCACCAGCTATATTCATGTCTCTCATGAATAACATCTCCATGACTTACTTAGACGAGTTTTTGATAGTATTTATTGATGATATTCTGGTCTATAGTCAGAGTAAGAAAGATCATGAGTAGCATCTCCACGTAGTTCTTCGGATCCTTCGAGAGCAGCAGCACTACATGAAGTTCAACAAGTATGGATTATGGCTTGATCGTATCTCATTCTTGGGACATATCATTTCTGGTGGATGAGTCAAGGTGGATCCCAAGAAGGTGGAGGATATTGAGAGTTGGCCAATACCCTATACAACTTCAGATGTGCGTAGTTTTTTGGGTCTAGTAGGTTACTACAGGCTATTTGTGCCAGACTTTGTGAAGATCTTCACACCCTTGACATAGCTGACGTGTAAGGATGTGCGCTTTGAGTGGCCAGATGCTTGTTAGACTTCTTTCGAGAAGCTCAGGCAGAGTTTAATTATGGCTAATATTCTGACACTTTCAGTGGGATGAGGTGGGCTCTTAGTATATTATGATACTTTAGGAGTGAGACTAGGGTGTGTCCTTATATATCATGGCAGATTGATAGCTTATACATTTTGGCAGCTTCGAGACCATGAGAAGAGTTATCCGATACATGATCTTGAGTTGGCAGCAGTAGTGTTTGCACTTAAGCTCTGGAGGCATTACCTATATGGTGATCGAGTGGAGGTTTTCATAGACCATAAGAGCTTAAGGTATGTATTCATACAGAAGGAACTCAACATACATCAGAGGAGGTGGTTCAAGTTATTGTCCTACTACAATCTTGACCTTCAGTATCATCCAGGGGAGGCCAATATCGTAGCAGACACCTTAAGCAGGAGATAAGGAGCTTACTTCCTGACAGAGCAGCATTATACTTTGGAGGATCTACAAGAGATGGGTATCGAGGTAGTATTACCAGGCGATATTAATTTTTTAGCGAGTTTGCAGGTTCAATCTTCTATAGTCGAGAGGATTAGAGCAGAGAAGACTAGTGATGCCAGGCTTCAACAGCTCAGAGTAGAGTGTGAGTCAGGACACCGACTAGAGTTGAGCATTCATGAGGTTGGGACTCTCAGGTTTGGATGTCGACTTTGTGTGCCGAGAGGAGATATCCGACAAAAGATTATGTCAGAGGCCCACAATTCTCAGTACTCAGTGCATCCAGGAGGGACAAAAATGTATCAGGATATTCGTCAGCACTTCTCATGGAATGGTATGAAGAGGGAGATAGCTCAGTTCTTTTCTCTGTATTTAGTTTGTCAGCAGGTCAAGGCTGAGGATTAGAGACCGATCGGACTACTTCAACCTTTACCAATTTTGGAGTGGAAGTGGAAATATATTAATATGGACTTTGTGACCGGTATTCCTAGATCCCCGTCTGGCAGAGATGCTATATGGGTTATAGTGGATTGACTCACGAAGGTTACTCACTTTCTTTCTTTCAGAGTGGGCCAGTCGACAGAGCTGCTAGTTGAGATATACATAAGACAGATAGTCAGATTGCATGGTATACCAGTCAGCATAGTCTCATATAGAGATTCTTGGTTCACGTCTCACTTTTGGCAGAGCCTACAACAGAGTCTGGGTACTAGGTTGAAGTTTAATTCAGCCTACCATCCGTAGACAGACATACAGTCGGAGCATACTATTCAGACTTTGGAGGATATGCTTCGAGCTTGTACACTTGACTTCGGTGGGTCTTGGAAGGATCACTTGCATTTAGTATAGTTCTCCTATAAAATAACTTCTAGGTAAGCATTCATATAGCACCATTCGAGGCTTTCTATGGTAGGATATATAGATCACTATTAGCTTGGGATAACATTAGCAAGAGGGAGATGCTTGGTCCAGAGATGATTGCTCAGTCGGTTGCAGTGATCAGGCATATCAGAGAGCATCTCAGAGTGATTCAGGATCGCCATCATTATTGGACAGATCAACACTGTCGTCATCTTGAGTTCTCTGTCGGCAACCATGTATTTCTGAGAATTTTTTCTACCCATAGAGTTATCAAATTTGGAGTATGAGGAAAGCTTAGTTCCAAATATATAGGCACGTTTGATATTCTCGAGCGATTGGAGACGTATCATATCGTCTAGCTCTTCGACCATCACTTCATGAGGTATATGACGTCTTTCACGTATCTTAGTTGCACCAGTATATTTTAGACCCGAGTCATACCCTAGATTATTCTGAGTTGGTCGTTGGTACCGACCTATCATATGAGGAGATGCCCGTGTCTATTTTGGACCAGAGGGAGAAGTTCTCAAGAACCGTACTATCAGGTTAGTTCGTGTTGCTTGGGGGCATCACTCACTGGGTGAGTCAACGTGGAAGCGCAAGAAAGATATGCGTACTTGTTATCCATTTTTCTTGACTTGGGAGGTATACTAATTCTTATACCCATGTCCTATCTTAGCCTGTGCATGTAATTTATTGTTAGTTTATCTGTTATGTCTGTTATTTTTATTTTCTAATTTCTTGTTGTTGTCTAGAAAATTTTGTGCTCACATGAGTTTCTTGTTTATTTTTAATTTCAAGCTGGTTTTCTTTGATTTTCTTATTAGTGATTTTGGATCCAAGAGTAGTAGTCGTGTGGAGACAAATCTACTACCAAACTAGGATATGAAAGAAAATATAATGAGTACATCATCTAATGATCAGAGAGACTCGAAGGAAAGACCTCCTCAAAAGAAAAAGAAGTAGCAAGTCCAGATCCGTGCTCCTGTGAATAGTCATGATCGTCTACACATAAAAGGGACCAGGTCCTCAAATGTATGTAACAAGATACATAGAAGCATGCCAATTATAAATTAAATATAAATATATGTACTGGAACCAATGCTACGTGAATGCAATTGAGGATAACCTTTGCATGAATGGGCTGTGTGGCTAAAAATGGGATTAACAAAATTTTCTCTGGAAATAAGTGGCCTACAAAGCATAACATCTTTTGATCGCCAGAGGCTGTCTGTAAAGAATATAAGGGTCATCTGACCACGCATCTCCGATGGAGCATGCGGGTTACAAAGGAAATATATAAAGTAGCCCAAACGACTCGTGTATATCCTCCCCACCCAAATGACTGTCCGGGTTATATCCATGAGACGACACGTCAAGTTTCTCACTACTAAGTCAATGAATGCACCTAGACACTAAATATGACTAGGCCAACACACGTCCCGTACGTATCGGGAGTGACCCGAATATGATGGTTCATGCCCTCTCATGCGTATCACACATCCGTATATATACAAAGTACGTGTCAAGGTCAGGGAGACATAAAAATATCTCATAAATATAGGGTGGTCACATAACTCTAGGTCAACATATATTAATGAATAAAATAAAGTTAACGTAATCCGACGTTGCACCCAAGTCTATCTTGGATGCACAATTTTATAGAAAATAACTAAATAAATAAGTAACATAAATACAACATGTTGTACAAAATATAAAAAAATAGTCATCATGACAAGGTATACTTGCCTGGCAATGGTTTGGTGTTGAAACGACGCAAGAAAATAGGGTATATCGAACCAGAAAATGTAAGAGCAGTGTAAAGTTCTCCGGATGCTGAAACAGATATCACCAACATTTTTGAAATGAGCGAGATAGTTAGAAAATACTAATATTTTGTCCAATTTGAATACAGGGGCAAAAAGGTAATTTTGGACCAAGACGAAGTCCACAGGTGGGCCACTTCGCACCAAAAAATATGTTAAGGTCAAATGTCTCTAAATAGAAAAAATTATAGGTCAAAAAAATCCTAAACGATGATACAAACACAACGTTGTGTCCAATTTTGTATTCCGGTAAGCCGATCACAAAATCACTTTTTAAGTCAAACCGTGGGGCCCTCGAAATGGCAGTTCGGTCAACTATCTTGGAATCATATTAAACTTGGATCATAGGACCTGTATGATACCACGAATCCGTTGGCAAAAGTTTCATCGCGTTCCGATGAGCGATCATAAACTTCTATAGTATTTTACAAAACGTCGATACGAAGGACTTTTTACGAATATAGGTTATTTCTGGCGTGCCTACAAGACCAAATCAACTTTCGCGAAAGCCCACAGATCTAGATATACCTTACACGCCTTTTGGTGTAATTGGTATACGATGAAGTGATCTAGTTTGACAGGGCGCACTCCATATCATAAAATTTTGGATTTTGAAAAATAAGATTTTGGTCATTTTGGATTCAGAATAATTTAACCAATATTACAAAATAATAAAAACTAAAATAAAAGAACAATCTTGGTTATATTGTGAATAACTCCCTTCAAATATATTTTAAAAATATTAAACGAGTTGGTAGATAACTGTGCATGAAAATGGGTACTTGGACTGAATTTCTGAACTATTTCGAACAGTTTTTCGTCTAACTTTCGATCGACTTTTCGATCAATCCAGAGCGCTTAAATTTGTTTCACTTGAAGGAATTCTAAGAGGCTCGTGTTGTGAGTGTGTACGAAAAAACTGTTCATAAAATGGAGCGATGAAAAGGGAGATATGTTACCTCAAAGTAGGATTCATGGTCGCGGACTGTTGTTGCTATTCCGCGCGGCTGCTCGTGCGGAGGAGCTCACGGTAGCCAGGGGCGGTCGCCGACGGTGGTGTAGGGGGTCGAGGTGGCCGCGGGGAAGTCGGGCTAGGGTTAGGGTAGAAAAAATTAGGTTTATGATTAGGGTTTGAGATATATATATATGAGGCAGGGGGTCGGGTACTCGCGGGTCTGGGAGTGGGGATGTAGTCTATTGGGTTTTGGATTTTGCTTTGTTGTTGTTGTTGTTGTTTCTTGTTTTGATTTTTCTTTTATTTTTATTTTTCTTTTATTTTATTAATAACTATATATATATATATATATATATATATATATATATATATATATATATATATATATAGGTGTGAGCATAAAAAATAAGAAAAATATATTTGCATATAAAATAATTTTTAGAAAAAATATAATACTTTAACAAAAGATTTTAAAATAAAAATAGTTTTATGAAATAATTTAGATAAGTATTTATAAAAGTAATTAAATCAAGAATCTATTTTTCTAATTAACTAAGAAATTAATCTAAAGAATTTTAAATAATTAACTAAATAAATAAAAATACTTAAAAATGTAAAATTAAATTAGGGGAGTTTACATTCTACCAAACTTACAAGAATTCTGTCCTCGAAATTAAAAATAAGGAACGGATTAAGTATAAGGTATAGAATTATGTAGGGAAAGGTCATGTACGAATTATCGTACCTCAAACTATGGAAGGAGAAAATATAAATCATGCATTAAATTATAAGGGCCAGTCTGATCTGCTTTAAACAACATAATATAGCATAAATATATTTTAGTACAAGGATAACGTGCACATGGGATCAAGGATACGAAGAACACGGTAGAGAAGATGAGTAATCCAAGGGGACGAGGTATGGATACAACGGAGGATGAACTGCCACTACTTGGATACATAGGCGATCATGAGATCTCTATGATCTAATAATCTAAAAATGATGTCTCTCTATTCTATAAATTCTCCATAGCCACTATGCCTACATTTTTACTCGTTGAAGTCATCAAATGTTAAATCCTTGAAATTCGTATCTAAGTTAAGGCAATCTTAACCATCTCAAATTTTAAATAACAAAATCTAAATCTAATTAAAATCTATCATAATTTCTCAAAATTAAAATAATTAATATTTAAATTTAAATTCAGTTGATCATAATCTCGTCTCAATTTTAAATAATAAAAATTTAAATATAAGTCAAATCTATTATAACCTCCTCAAAATTTAAGTACAGTTCAAAATCCAAGCTTCCATAATCCCCTCTAAAGTTTAAATAACCCAAAAATTTATTCCATCAAATCTTATTCCATGTTTCAAATTTGAGGATTTCGTAGCCATCAAATTCCAAATCAAATTTTTATCCTCAATATTTCAAATAGGTGATTCCACAATCAAAATTTAACATCTAATTTAAATAATCAAAATTTAAAATTTAAAATCCAATCCATCTATGTTCAACTTTAAAATTTTATATTTATCCTCAAAATTTAAATTGATGATTAAATCTCCAATATTCAAAATTTAAATCATATACTCAAATTATATATTTTTCATCCAATATATCAAAATTCAAAATTTAATCCATAAGACATTCTTCTCCTTAAAGTAAAATCATCATCAACTTAATCATTCTTCTAAAAATTCTCAAAATTTAAAATGACTTAATTCTCTCGATCTTATCTTACTTGATTACCTTCTTAACCTCGATCTAAGATTTTTACCTTCATATAAAATTTTAACTCAAGTTAACAATGCAACTTCTACCAAACTTAGAATTATCAAACTATCACACAAGACTATACTTTTAAGAAAAATATTCCTCAAATTATTTAATTATTTTATTCAATCCTCAAAAATTTTAACATAAAATATATCATATGTTTTACACCTTTACTCACAAAAGAAAAAAAAAACCTAGTAATGTGATTTGTCTATGAAATATTTACCTAGTACTATCAAAGTATCTAACTTCCGTCAAGCATGAGTGATTGTCTTTTCGAAATATGGGAAGACTGAAATAATAAGAGTTCAAGGAAGATGTAATTGAATTCAAATATAGATTCAAAGGTGATTGAAGAATCCCAGAGAGTTGCCAAGATAGTTGTGGGTTGAGATCCTATTTTGGTCATTTTTATTTGCAAGCTCGTATCAGTATAGTTACGTAACTGATACGTTATGCTCTGACATATCTAGAGGGCAAGTATATTCGTCTAATAAGCTAAGTTCACTATATCTCAATTCATGTAGAGTAGTCATACGAAGAGCGAACCAGATGCACTAAGGTTGATCAGACCGTATACATTGATTCTAAATAGATAAATGTATTATAGTGGGCCCTCCAATAACACATGTGTCATGATTAAGCTCGATAAAAGAATAATCTTGTAAAACTAAGTCAAGATAGTCCATAAATATAAGTATGTGAGATTAGGATGAAAGTATAAAGTGGTTCAAGTTTATCAAGAATCTAGGACTTGTTCGGTGTTTGTGCCTCTACAATTGCCATACTAACTTCTTGTTTAAGTCTTCAGTCGACCAAATGGGGGTATGGATCGCTAAAACTCTACAGTCGAGATAAATACTATCTTCGTACACTAGCATATATTCAGTGCCATTCAATTATACTTCATTAATGGATCATAAGGACTATTGGATGCTAGGTTGTGAGGCATGCTACCCAACTTACAAGAATTCAACTAATATAGTAATTGTCTTATTGTGATTCTACGAAATAGCATTGTTCTTGTAAATAAAATAGAAACTTTTGTTAAGGTATACAAGAAAAGATCTTGGTACTATTAGGTTATCCTAGCACATTATAAACTTTCTAAGGTGATGGTCATCCTTAAGTCTTAATTATAAATAGTGCCTATAGAACAAAGGGTGTTAATATTAAGAATGGAGAAGTTTATGGCTCTTAATGTACGGAAGAATATAATATGTATATAGATATAGATAAGGTTATACTATTTAAAACTAAAGGATAATCACAAAATTATAATCTCACCGAAATGAACAAACTCATCCTATCAAGTTCTAGCAACTAACAACAAAATCAGGATTTAAGATTAACAACTATAATCCTATCATAAAAGAAATTGCTTGGCCTGAAATTAGAGGGGTAAGGTGGCACGATAGGGAAATAGAGTCAAATCATTACAATTGTTGAATGATTAAAGTAATGACAAGGAAGTTATAATAAAGAAAATTTAATTACTCAAGGTCGGATGATATGGCACGGTTGATGACTCATGAATACTCAAATATGAATCAATGATGATCATGGATTCTAGGGGATCTGCTGGGCTAAAGATATGGTATACTTGCTCCTACTAAGTTATTAGTCCATTTCTCTTGGTTTCCTAAGATATTGCTCTGTCAATGCCATGACAAGAATCTAAATTTATAATTCTCTTATATTATCTCACTATGGAAGTTGGGTTTAGTCCTAATATCCAACCTTAAGTTTCTATTAGTTACTCAATACTTGGGTTAAACAATATGGTCAAATTTTTAACTAAACCTAGTAGTGTCTATACTACTCTCAAGTTATACCTAAATATAGCAAGATATAATAGCCAATCAAATTATAGGTGCTGGATACTAGTGCTCATTAGGTATATTAAACTTTTGTGAGCTGTCAATATTCTAGTTTATTTTCTTAGTAGGTATGCTATCGTAATTATCTTTAAACCCTAAAACAAGGATTCCTATATTCTGAAAAAAGGCTATACTCAAGGAACTATTAAAGAAGTATATTTGTCTCTCCAAAGTAGGCAGAGGAAAGAAAATAATGATAGTAACATCAAAAAAATTAAGCGAATACAATTTTGAAGGCCAAGGGAGATAGTAGAGTTCAAATGATCGGAAAGAAAATCAAGAAAGTTGGTCAAGTAAGTGAATGAGATCATATACTCTAATCCTATATGCAGGCTTGCTCGGTACAATAACGTAACCAAAATAATATACTCTCGACCTGCATGGGCCACCACAAAAATATGTCACACCCCAGTCCCAAAATACGTAGGACTAGAAATATGTAAGTATGACATTCATATGTATATGGAAACTCCAATATATGAAAACTATAATACATACATACGCTGTATTATGAATAACAAATCATAAGTGGTATATATATATTATAAAATAAGTCATAGGAAACTAGATCTCATCGATAGATGCAAGTCAATAAATAAACTAAATTAAATAGATCAATGGTCAAGTCTAAATAATCTAAGAGTAGTAGTCGGTTGGAGATAAATCCACTAACAAACTAGGATATGAAATAAAATATAATGAGTACAACATCTAATGATCAGAGTGCTCGAAGGAAAGACCTCATCGAAAGAGAAAGAAGTAGCAAGTTCTGATCCATGCTTCTGCGAATAGTCATGATCGTCTACACCTAGAAGGGACCAGGTCCTCAGAGGGACGTAACAACATATATAGAAGCATGCCAATCATAAACTGAATATAAACATATGTACTGGATAAACTAACCAATGCTACATGAATGCAATTGAGGATAACCTTTGCATGAATGGGCTATCTGGCTAAAAATGGGATTGGCATAATTTTCTCTGGAAATTAGTGACCTATAAAGTATAACGTTTTTCGATCGTCAGAGGCTGCATGTAAATAATATAAGCTTCATCTGACCACGCATCTCTGACAGAGCGTGCAGGTTACAAAAGAAATATATAAAGTAGTCCAAATGACTCATGTATATCCTCCCCACCCAAACGACTGTCCGGATCATATCCATGACACGACACATCCAATTTCTCACTACTAAGTCCATGAATGCACCTAGACACTAAATATGAGCAGGCTGACACTTGTCCCTTACGTATCGGCAGTGACCCAGATACGATGGTCCGTGCCCTCTCATGCGTATCACACATCCGTGTATGTACAAAGTATGTCTCAAGTTCATGGAGATATAAAAATATCCCACAAATATAGGGTGGTCACATAACTCTAGGTCAATAAGCATAATGAATAAATAAAGATAACGTAATCCGCCATTGCACCCAAGTCTATCTTGGACGCGCAGTTTTATAAAAACTAACTAAATAAATAAGTAACATAAATATAATATGATGTACAAAATATAAATAAACAGTCATCATTGTAAGGTATACTTGTCTGACAATGGTTTAGTGCTGAAACGACGTAAGACAACATGGTATATCGAACTAGAAAATATATGAGCGATGCAAAGGTCTCCGGATGCTGAAACAGACATTACCAATATTTCTATAATGATCGAGATAGTTAGAAAATACTACAATTTTGTCCAATTTGAATACAGAAGCAAAAAGATAATTTTGGACCAAGGCGGAGTCCTCATGTGGGCCACTTCGCACCGAAAAATATGTCAAGGTCAAATATATCTAAATAGGACAAATTATAGGTCAAAGAAATCTTAAACGATGATACAAACTCAACGGTAAGTCTAATTTTGTATTTCAGTGAGCCGATCACAAAATTACTCGTTAAGTCAAACCGTGGGACCCGCTAAATGACGATTCAGTTAATTGTCTCAGAATCACATAAAACTTGGATCACAGGGCCAGTATGATACCACAGATCTGTTGGCATAAGTTTTGTCTTATTCTAATGAGCTATCACAAACTTTTAGAATATTTTACAAAATATCGATATAGGAGATTTTTTACGGATACGGGTTAATTTCGACGTGCACACACGTCCAAATCAACTTTCACAAAAGCTCACACGTCCGGATATACCAGATGCGCCTTTAGTTATAATTGGTAAACGACGAAGTGGTCCAGTTTGGCATGACGCACTCCGTATCACAAAATTTTGGGTTTTGGAAAATAGGATTTTGGTCATTTTGGATTTCAAATAATTTAACCAATATTTAAAAATAATAAAAACTAAAAGAACAAAAATAATTTTGGTTATATTGTGAATAAGTTTCTTTGAATATATTTTAAAAATATTAAACGAGTTGGTAGATAACTGGGCATGAACATGGGTACTTGGACTGAATTTCTAAACTGTTTTGAACAGTTTTTTGTCCAACTTTCGATCAATCCAGAGCGCCTAAATTTGTTCCATTTGAAGAAATTCCTAGAGGGTCATGTTGTGAGCATGTAAGAAGAAACCATTCATAAAATAGAGTGATGGAGAGAAAGATATGTTACCTCAAAGTAAGGGTCATGGTCGCAGACTTCTGCTGCTGTTCCGTGCGGTTGCTCGCGTGGCGGCGCTCGCGGCAGCCTGGGGCGGTCGCCGGCGATGATGCAGGGGATTGAGGTAGCCTCGTAGAAGTCGGGATAGGTTTAGGGTAAAAGAAATTTTATATATATATGAAGGGGGTCGGGTACTCGTTGGTCTGGGAGTGGGGATGTAGTCTATTGGGTTTTGGATTTTGCTTTGTTGTTGTTGTTGTATTTGTTGTTGTTGTTGTTTCTTGTTTTGCTTTTTCTTTTCTTTTCTTTTTCTTTTCTTTTCTTTTATTAATAACTATGTGTGTGTGTGTGTGTGTGTGTGTGTGGGTGTGTGTGTGTGTGTAAAACCCCCTTCCTAAAAATCGTATATACCCTTTTCATTTATTAATTATTAATTAAATTATAGTAATTAGGGCTAAATAGGAAAAAAATAGATTTTTAATAATTTTTATTTTAGGTGTTCGGGCACTTAGATGACTTATGGGACCATCAGGAATTTTTTAGAATTTATTCCATGTAGGAGACCCCTTAAGCAGTTGCTAGCCTAATGGTGTGCATTTTTCTAATCTATGAATTTTTCTATGAGTATATATATTATATATATATATAAATATATATATATATGCATATATATTAATAGGAAAAGAAAAGATTAAGAAAAGAAAGTAAAAGAATTATTAGTTAATGATTAACTAATAATAATAATATAATAATAATACTAACATTCCTAAACTACTATTCCTCTTTAGCTTTGCTATTCCTTTGCAGCAACTTTGCTTGCTGAATGATCGCCACTTCAGCCTATTCATTAAGACCCGCCCCTTAGCACCCATTCAGCAACGTTAGCCCCCGACCCCTGTTGCCCGCGGACTCAAACCATCCGCACCCTCTCTCTTCTTATATATATATATATATATATATATATATATATATATATATATATATATATATATATATATATATATATATATATATATATCTTTCTCTCTCAAACCCTAACCTAAATCTCCAGACCTCCTTTTCCCATCTAGAGCCATCACCGCAGCCAGAGAAGCCCCACCAAGCCATCCAACCATCCCGTCGACTCCGACCTCTCACCTTGCAGAATCCCACTCGAAGCACCTTCGCTCCGGAGTGATTTTCTGTCGACTCGCTCAACCAAACGCTGTTCCGTCTTCACCGGTATGATCACCCCTTAACCCTCTTCCATATCTGTGTTATAGCCAACCTCGAAAAACGTGTACCCCTAGGTGAAAAATAGCGCCCAAGTCGGCACGAGCAGACAGAATTCTGGAATCGCAGAATTCCAGAATGACCACCCATATTGTCGAGTTCGTATCTCCCACCACAGAGATCCGAATTCGGTGATTCTTTTTGATACCTGTAGAATACTTGACCTAGTTTATTTTCTGTTAAATAATCCTATGCTATTAGTTGCTGTGGACATAATGATATTCGTCACAAAACTGCGCGCACCCACTTTTTCCAGATTTCCAAAAGTTGGGAAAACGGAGCGCGCCCCGCCAAACGGGACCGCCCCGCTGGGTGCCAAGTGTACCGAATGGTGCACGCAGCATAACCGGACACGTAAAAATTCATGGGGACTGATTCGGACGCGTGTGCGCGCCGGAATCAGGCCGTATCCGCGGACACATCCCGTA
The DNA here is from genome assembly GCA_036927795.1 of Iris macrosiphon. NCBI lineage: Eukaryota > Viridiplantae > Streptophyta > Magnoliopsida > Asparagales > Iridaceae > Iris > Iris macrosiphon. Next base: position 31,595,418 of record JAYESA010000013.1, on the reverse strand, counting down.
TCGCAACTTTTATGGAACTCGCACGTATTTTATGCACGCTTGTCAGATTGCGACAAAACTTATGCCACTAGACTCGTGGTAACGCGCTGGTCCTGTGACCCAAATTTCACGCATTTCTGAGACGGTTGACCAGATCGCCAATTGGCGGGCCCCACAGTTGACTTTTTGGACAAAATTTTGTTCGGCCCATCGGAATCCACATTTGGACATATCGTTGGGTTCGTATTGACATTTAGAGTTGTTTGACCTATAGTTTGTCCCATTTAGAGACTGTTACCCTTGGCACGCTTTTTGGTGCAAAGTAGGCCACATGTGGACCCCACTTTTACCCGAAATTACCGTTTTGCCCCTGTGCCCCAAATTGGACGAAAGGGAAGTACTATTTAGCTATTTTGCTTATTCTGGGAATGTTGGTGATATTTATTTCAGCATCCGGAGACATTTGTTCTGTGGCCATAGCTTTTGATCCTGTGCGTTTGACTTCTGGGAATGTTGGTGATATTTAAGCCACAGAGTTGCACAGATTATCCGAGTGCAGCGGAGTCATAAACGCATAGCAATTTGGTAACAAGTTTATTGAGTCGACAATATAGTGGAAGCATAACACAATTGAAGGAAAGCAACTCTTTATTGATATAAATAAGTGTTATAGGTGGCGTATAGCCGAGATTACAAGTCATTCAAGCCTCTCTCTCTCTCTCTCTCTGAAATAATAAAAGCGTGCAAAGTGGCTACAATTGTGGAATGATTGTACAGGCGATGTTCAGGCGATGTTCACAATATTATGTCTTGTATATGTGCTTCAGTTCCGTTTGTAGCGCTGCTTTGTAGTGATCTCCATGCCTTAGCATGCGCAAAGGAGGCATTCACACCGAACGAGGTTCTCCCACACCCTGCATACAAACTGGTGGACTATTAGTACATTGAATATACTGGTGGGGAAGCTACTCGTCCGCTCGACAAATCCAAACACGTAATATAGGTTCCATGCATCAACTATTAAGTTATCTTTCTAGTTTCCTTAGGATCAGTTTCATGCAAGATTTAAATAACCTAATTTGTGTAGCAGTGCGTCGTACGACATGAGAGGAAACACGACGAGACTTACCAACTTACCATTTGTCCTTTCCTGTCCAAGGCAAACATTATTAATTCAAGCATGGGCCTTTATAAACATTCAGGAGGCATAGCATATGCAAACATGAGAGTCATTATAACATGATCGTTCAGGTGTTAAGTTGTTCTTGATGCGATGCAATAACTCGCACGCTGATAGCCGATAAGCGATGATGACTTATCTTTATGAATATGAGTCGCTGGCATAGCCATAAAGGACCGTTTATAGTCTTGAACAAGGAAGAAAAGCAACAAAGATTCGTTGGTGGCTGCAGACCATCCTGTCCAGATGTGTGAGACTATCGTGCAGTTCCATCCGGATTGGAACGGTCCTAGTGCCCCGGTGACCGTCCGTGGAACCGAATGACCTTGTTTCCAAGTTGTCTGTGACATGCAGGTCAAGGCCTTTCCAAATCCATAACATGATATGATAACCCATGATTCGTGATCTGAACTGAGCGTTTGCTCCAAGACCTTAGATTCGTGGATTCGTTAACATGATTCTCAGTTCAGATTGATATGATTATCATTCAGTTGTAACATGACAAGATTCTCGTTCAGTATTCATTGCCCTGATGTGTGCCCCTGGTTCGGGGATTGCCTTGGTGACCCAATGGTCCCGGATACTTGTAGGTTCAATTACACAGAAGGACTATCTGATAGTCTCCTAGCTAACAAGAATGCATACACAATACAATAACGTTAGACAATCGTAAGCAGGCAAGCATTCATTTCTAAGGAACATAAGCAGCACGTTTGCTCGGGCCCGAAGGTAAACCGAGAGATAAAATCGTAAGGGAACTTAGCATGCGAGGGTCCAAATATAATCAATATTTCAATTTCCATGTTCTAGCATAAGCAATACAAGTTGGGATTATTCCCTTAGCTAGGTACGTTGTATTCTTATTAGCATGCAGGGGGTGAATCACCTAGCGACTAGCATATATCAATCCAGATTTTATGTGTGCTGGCAAAGCAAAGCCAAGTTTACCGTAGTCACCCACCTTAGTGATGATTCACCTCGGTAGAGCGATACGTCAAGTGAGCCTCTGAAAGCCTAAGCTGGATCCTGTAGGGGCAAGTCTGGATATCCTTTGCTTTTCGTTTGAGGCAAAGTAGTTTGGGACAGTTGCACTTTTGCCATTTGAGTCGGCAGTCCGCTTGAACGAAATGGAGTGTTACATCCTACCCAACTCAGAAAAAGACTCATCCTCGAGACTTACTGACGACAAGCAGTACATTTTAATCAATTTTGATTTAACAATACAAGGCTGAGGCAAACCTACACAAGTTATTGTACTTGTTTCATTTGGATATTCACTTGTACAAGCATTTAAGATCGACATATCGCTTAGTCTGGATCGTATTCATATAGATAAGTCATCCTCGCTTAGCGGATCAACATATCGCTTACTCGAGACTCATATTTATATAGATAAGTCATCCTCGCTTAGCGGCTATCCGTATGCGAGTCATTATTGCATCGCATCAAGAACAACTTAATACCTGAATAATTATGTTATAACGACTCTCGTGTTTGCATATGCTATGCCTCCTGAATGTTTATAAAGGCCCGTGCTTGAATTAATAATATTTGCCTTGGACAGGGAATGACAAATGGTAAGTTGGTAAGTCCCATCGTATTTCCTCTCATGTCGTACGGTGCACTGCCACACGAATTAGGCTATTCAAATCTTGCATGAAACTGATCCTAAGGCAACTAGAAAGACAACTTAATAGTTGGTGCACGGATTAGGCTATATTACATGTTTGGATTTGTTGAGCGGGTGAGTAGCTTCCCCACCAGTGCATTCAATGTACTGATAATCCACCAATTTGTATGCAGGGTGCGGAAGAACCTCATTCGGTGCGGATGCCTCCTTCGCGCTTGCTAAGGCATGAAGATCACTCCGAAGCAGTGCTACATCAGGAACTGAAGCACATATACAAGACATAATGTTATAAACATCGCCTGAACATCGTCTATACAATCATTCCACAATTGTAGCCACTTGGCACACTTTTATTGTTTCAGATAGAGAGGCTTGAGTGACTTGTAATCTCGGCTATACGCCACCTGTAACACTTGTTTATATCAATAAAGAGTTGCTTTACTTCAACTGTGTTATGCTTTCGCTATATTGTCGACTCAGTAAACTTGTTACTAAATCGCTATGCGTTTATGACTCCGTTGCACTCGGACAATCTGTGTGACTCTGTGGCTTAGAACTCTTACCGCCAGCCAATGAACCATGGCCTTGCACAGACATGTCTCACGCTCATACGGCATCACGTCCGGATGGATCAAAGCGATTGTTCCGCGGGAGCGCTGGCGCGGTGATTCTCGCCTAGCGGGAATGGTCGTTTTAGCCTGCGGAAGATCGGGGCGTGACATATTGGTATCAGAGCAGAATCGATCTTCTGGCCCAAAACTATTGCTATGACTCTGAGATATTATCGATATGGTATTGCAATAGAGCATTCCATACAATAAGTCCATAGATATTCTCAAAATGCAAATATTTTCTAAACTTGAATTGCTTGATTGTTTTGATTGAGTACGGCGAGGGACGGCACTATCGCTACTCGGAATATCGAGAAGATTATCCTTGAAGTTTCGAGGATAAAACTTTTTATTGGTTGGTAAGTATATAATGTCCTGCTCCGCGTCTGCATTATGTATCAGGTGAGTGGGCAGAACTTCGTTCTCTGATTCTTGCACGCCTTAATAATAACTTGGGTTTTTGTTTACAATATTTTTATAAGAGAATGATAGAACCTGTCTTGCATGTTAATGAACGAACTCACCTAGCTTGTCTTTGAAATGATAAGTCTGCTAAACGAGAATCCTCAAAAGCTTGCCTAGAGTGCATAAACATGTTCACTATCGTCTATGCTTCGAGAGAACCATACTGTGCTTGAATGTGTTCAAGTGATAAGTCAGATTGCCCCATAAAAAGATTGTGTTCTGATGGTTTATCTCGTCTGCATATTAGAGTTTATTTGATAGTGTTCCATGCATTCGCTTGCGGTCGGACAATGGCTTTTGGTGGAGAGATGAACTGCATGTGTCACGGCTGCTACAGAGATAGTGGAAAGCAACCATGAGTCACAACTGCCATTAGCATCAGATGAATGAGTCATTGGTATGCTGTACAACCAGCTGTCGATCCTGAGATACTCGGGGACCGCCCTGCATATAGCTAAGTCATTGTGTTGGCTTGGATAGATTACTGCCCCTAAGATTGTGCATTGTGTGTCTAGCTTTGCATCTGACCCTCGAGTCGCACGAGACATGCTGCGCACACCCTGAAATATGAACGATTGCTTGTCTTGCATATTCAATATGAAACTCTATTTTCAAACATGTTTCCAAACAATCTAAATTGACTCTGCTAGAACTGCATGAAACGAATCTAGGTAAAACTAGAAAGATCACTAGTAATATAATATTTTATAACATGATTACTTAGTGTTGGTTTGAGTGAATGTTTATTTTTGTTCAGTTATTTTATCTCACCAGTACTTGTATAAAGTGTTGACCCACCAACAGTTTACTTGCTTGCAGGTACTGGATCTTCCGAGGGAGCGATAGGCGTGCCACGGTCCCTAAGATCCAGAATCCTAGTTTCGATTGTTGCCCCGAGAATGCTATCGTATAAGGGGGCATAATGTATGGAACGATCGTATGCCTTTGCTAAAGAAACCCAAGTTGCCTCGATTGTCCCAAATACTCAGTTGGCTAAATGCATTATATTGCAACAAGTCCCTTTCCGCTGCTTACTCGATTGATGCGATGATAGCCAACTATCAACTTAAACGATTGGCCTTGCACCGGTGCAACCCCAGGCCCGTGCGGCATTACGTCCCCGATGGACTCGATCGGGCTAGGCCATTCCTCCCCTTTGCTCGCACCCATGGGACGGGCACGGTGATTCACGTCTGGCGCACCGAGGTACAGTGATTCGTGCCCGGTTCGATAATTCTGGCCATACGGGACAGGGCATAGGCGGAGCGGCAGCCCGGGCGGGTCTGAGGCATGACAACTCCGGCCAAGCTCTGACCACCACCCTTACTTCACCACCCCCATGACCACCACCTCACAACTTCACTACCCCCACGACCACCATGCGCAGCCATCACCACCTCCACCGCCATGGCCTCATCCGAGCTGTCACCTTCTCCACCATGAGCCACCACGACCTGTACCACCTTCGCTACCTCCACCGGAGTACCACCACGGATCACCATGACCTGCCACCATAAGTCGTTGTTGTCCTGGCCCATCCCCGCGGCCGGGAGGAACCGAGACTCGACCCTGTGTTCAGAAACCTAAGTTCAACCTCCCCGATTCACGAAGTGATATCTCCCTTCTCGCACAACCGATCCTTGAACCGATTCTTCGGGTATGAACCCTATTAACCCTGTTGCAGTGTGTTCAATTAAAATATTTTAGCTTGTATTATATTGTTAGTAATTAGAGTTCCAATTCTTGATACAAAAACTATTTTGTAAAATAATAATACTTTCTGATATGGACTTGGTCTTGTCAAACCGGACAACCACGTTGCATAGCAATTGCACCAAAAGGTGCGTATCGTCAACGTGGACGTGTGGGCTTTTACGGAACTTGATTTGGATGTGCGTGCATACCGAAATCAACGCATATCCGTTGGAAAGCACCGTATCGACGTATTCTGACACTCGTCTTAATTTTGTATGTGTTTATCATTTTGCAACAAAACTTATACCATCGGATTCGTAGCGTTACGCTAGTCCTGTGACCCAAGTTTGGTTCGATTCTGAGAACGTTGACAAAATAACATTTTATGGGCCCCACGGTTCCACATAACGGGCAATTTTGTGATCTGCTCATCAAAATCCAGTTCTGGATATTTTGTTGGGTTCGTATCATCGTTCTGGACTTGTAGACACTAAGTTTGACAAATTTGTAGAACTTTGTCTCTGGCAATTTTTAGGTGCAAGACGGGCCCCACTTGTGGATCCTGTGTTGACCAGAAACTATATTTTTGCCACTATGTCCAATTAGATGTATGTATATGTTTTTTTGAGTATCTCACTCATTTTAAAACTGTTGGTGATATTTGTGACAGCATCCGAAGATATCTGCTCTAGTTTCCATCTTGAGCTGCTACTTCCTTGGCGAGTTCGGGTTCGAATCTTCGCCTGGCTTCCAAGCAAGTGTACATTGCCATCCTGTATCTCAGTTTTTAGATTACTATTTATTTTATCTATGCATTATGCGTGCTTTAGATTAAAATTATTACTTAGTGTCCGGGTCGTAACCGGGTGCAGACGTTCGTTAGTAACGTCTGGTATCGATTGATAGATGTTTGCGATACCTTGATGTACCTACTTGGTTACATCAGAACCCTATGACACATTCAGACACTATCATCGTGCCAGACTTTCTGTATTCTGATACTGTCAGCATAACAGAAATCTGGGATGACTTTAGGGTCATGATTGTTGATAGTTACTTCAGTATGATGAGACTGTCAGATAGAGGTTCAGGTTCAACGAACACTCATTGACCGCTTTGGGAGGAAAAGACAGTTACTAGATGTTTGGGCTACTCTACACGTGCTATATATATGTATATGTTCCTATTTATGTAGTATTCATGTATTCGGAGTCGTAGTATCACCCGTGTGACTCTGTTCTCGAAGCTACGATACGTTCTGTGTGTCTCTGTGCTCGAAGCTACAGTTTTATATTTGGATAGCCCACACGTCGAATATTGCCTTCAAAGTTGTGTCTCACTTAGGTGGTTACGCTAGATTACATCGACGTTGCACTTGTTTCTTTCTGTTATACTATGAAATATTATTTTTGTACCTTATTATGTCCCTCTGAGGACCTGGTTTTCTGCCAGATTGTAGGATCTCGATTGCTGATGAGAGGCTGGAGCTGCTGAGGAGTATTATACCGGCATGCATGTATTGTTACTCATTATTTGTATTCACTTCTTTATTGTTCATCTTTGCTTATTTTCTGCTAGTATAGCCCAGTATTTATAGACTCATATTCTTTTCTTCAAGTCTATTCGAACGAGTGTAGTGTGGGGTGCACACCATAATACATATTTTCCTTTCTTTATTATATATCCTTATGGTTTAAGACATAGATATATAGAACGTATTATCTAGATAGTAACCCTCATTTACAGCTTATACGTATTCAGAGTCGGACTGGAGTCCCCTTGGTACGTAGCTGGCCATTGCCACGTGGACTAGTCCCTTGTATTTTGGGACTAGGGCATGATATAGTTGCTATGGTGGCCCATGCAGGTCTAAGAGCATATTATTTCATTTATGTTACTGTACCAAACGAGCCTGCAGTTTAGGATTTATTGTTAAATAGGATCTCAATCCATAATCGATTTTTAAAATTTTTTTTGTATTTGATTATCGTCCTTGGACTTCCAAATTATATTCGTTCCTTTTTTATCAATATCGTTATCATTGTTTCTCATCTCCTTTTATTTTGGAAAGACGAATGCTTGTGCCTGATGGTTTCCTTCAGAAGAAGATCGTAGTCCAGACGATATAAGACATGATTTGTATAATATTCTCTGAGAAGATTGTTACCCTTAGTAGGATAGGTTGATAGGATCTATTAGATTCTAGAACTGGTATAGATTATTAGCAAAAAATTTGGACCTAGTAGTACGTTCCTAGAACTGATAAAACCCTACCTGTACTTGAGATAACAGTAATTTGGGAAGTACTGGGAGCTAGAAAGATCGTTGATCCTAACCCTCTAGAATAATTTATAGAAATGCATAGCTAGATGCTAGGAATTAGTTATAGCACATGATAGCGATACCAGGAACGATATTATGAACCGAAGAAGATAAAATCTTAGGCTCTCACCTGGAAGATGATTATCTGATACCAAAAAATTCTAGCATGTGCTTGGGTGATATGTGACTCGGAGTAATAAATAATGGAAAGAAGAAAATTGATGAATACTATTTTAAGGAGAAATTTTGAGGAGAAGAGTAATTAGACATTAGGGATTTATTATGAGGTTAAGTCTAGACTATGACATTGTCCTAGGCATGGATTGGTTGAGCCAACACCACACGACGCTAGATTGCCGACGTGGTTGCATTATATTTAGACCACCAGATCACCCTGAGTTTGAGTTTCTTCGGGGAGTCCGAGAGCATAGTGCCCATATACCTTAGAGGCACATATTGCAGAAGGTGAACCAATGTACCCCCCGTATTATATCAGAGTTTAAGGATGTGTTTCCAAAGGATCTTCCAGACCTGCCACCTAACAGAGAGATAGAGTTCACTATAGAGTTGACTCTCGGAGCCGAGCTAGTTACTTCCCCCATCTATAGACTAGTACCGAAGGAGTTGGTTGAGTTGAAGGTCCAAGTAGATAATCTCTTAGACAGGGGTTTCATTCGGGCTAGTATTTCTTCATGGGGAGCACCCATCTTATTTGTGCCAAAAAAGGATGGTACGGTACGTTTGTGTATCGATTACCGGGTGCTAAATACTGTAACGATAAAGAACAAGTACCCTTTGTCGTGCATCAATGATTTATTTGATCAGCTAAGTGGCGCCTGTGTATTCTTGAAGATCGATCTCAGATCCGGCTATCATCAGATCAAGATACGAAGGGAGGATATTCCGAAGATAGATTTTTGGACAAAGTACGTGCACTATGAGTTTCTAGTCATGCCGTTCGGTTTAACCAACGTGCCACCAGTATTTATGAGCCTGATGAACAAGGTTTTCCATCAGTACTTAGATAAGTTCATGGTAGTATTTATCGACGACATCTTGGTGTATTTCAAGAGCCAGGAGGAGCACGAGGAGTATCTCAGGATCATATTGGAGATGCTGAGGCAGGAGAGGCTGTATGCCAAGCTCAGGAAATATGAGTTCCGCTTGGATAGAGTACCATTCCTGGGTCACATAATCACTAGACATGGACAGTCAGTTGACCCTAAGAAGAGCGCTGCAGTGGAGACGTGGCCTATCCCTACATTAGTTGCGGACAGTTGCGGAGATTAGAAGTTTTCTCGGACTTGCCAGATATTATCGGAGATTCGTAGAAAACTTCAAGAGGATCGCTGCGCCTATGACGCGGCTGACGCATAAAGACAAGAAGTTTATCTGGACTGAGGAGTGTCAGACAGCTTTCGATGAGCTGAAGAAGCATCTGACGTCAGCACCAATTTTGATATTTTCTTCTAGATCTGGAGGATTTATGGTGTATAGCGATGCGTCTGGGAGCGGATTAGGATGTGTATTGATACAGCACGGAAAAATAATAGCTTACGCATTGAGACAGCTGAGGGTTCATGAAAAAAACTATTCGATGCACGATCTAGAGCTAGCTACAATGATATTTGTACTAAAATTATGACGGCACTACCTTTATGGAGAGCGGATTAAGATTTACACAGATCATAAAAGTTTGAAGTATGTCTACACTCAGAAGGAGCTCAACATGAGACAAAGATGATGACTAGAGTTGATGATGGACTATGATATCGAGTTATAGTACTACCCTAACAAGGCGAATATTGTAGCAGATGCCTTAATTAGGAAGCCCATGGCATATTTTTTGACGACTCAGCGAAAATTGTTAGAGGATCTTCAGGAGCACGGGATAAAGGTTGTATTGCTAAGCATGGATGGACAGATGGCCAGTCTAGAGGTTCAGTCTACATTGGTTGAGAGGATCAAGGCAGCCCTGCCTACCGATGCGAGATTTCGACGGCTGTAGAAGAGGACAGGGGCCGGCATGCAGACGATACTCCAGATTCATAAAGACGGAACGTTGAGGTATGGAGATCGCCTATACGTTCTGAGTGGCGAGCTACGCCAGGAGTTGATGGCCGAAGCCCATAGCTCGATTTATTTAATTCATCCTAGGGGTACGAAGATGTACCAATATTTGAGACAACACTACTGGTGGCATGGGATAAAAAGGGAGATTGTGAGATTCGTGACAAGATGTTTGGTCTGTCAGCAAGTCAAGGCCGAACATCAGAGGACTGCAGGACTATTGCAGTCACTTTCCATTCCCGAGTGAAAGTAGGAGCACATTACCATAGACTTTGTCACAGGATTTCTGAGAAGCCATAGCAGAAAGAATGCAGTCTGGGTTATCGTGGACCGACTCACCAAGTCTGTACATTTTTTGCCCTTCAGAGTTGGACAGTCCATAAAGATATTAGCTGACATGTATATGAGGCAAATAGTATGACTACATGGAGTGTCTGTCAGCATTGTATCGGATCGTGATTCCAGATTAACGTTACATTTTTAGCGGAATATGCAGGAGAGTCTAGGAACTCGTCTCAAGTTCAGCACTACATATCATCTATAGACTGAAGGTCAGTCAGAGCACACAATTTAGGTAATAGAGGATATATTGAGAGTGTGCATGATCGACTTTGGAGGGTCTTGGGAGGACCATCTACACTTGGTAGAATTTTCCTACAACAACAGCTACCAGGCCAGCATACAGATGGCACCTTATGAGGCACTGTATGGTAGGAAGTGTAGGTCGTCGGAATGTTAGAGTGACATGGGAGAGCATAAGATACTTGGTCTAGAGTTGATAAAATAGACAGTGGAAAAAGAGAAGAAGATTTAGGGCCACCTGCACGCAGTACATGACAGACAGAAGCATTCGACATATGCGCACTGTAGACCTTTGTAGTTCAAGGAAGGTGACCATATATTTTTGAAGATATTGCCCACTCGTGGTACCAACAGATTTGGGGGCAGAGGCAAGCTGAGTCTGAGGTACATCGGACCTTTTGACATCTTGAAGCAAGTTGGCGAAGTGGCTTATCGTCTTGCATTGCCTCCATCATTAGAAAGAGTGCATGATGTATTTCACGTATCGTAGTTGAGGAGATACGTGGCAGACCCTAGCCACGTGCTCGATCATTCAGGGATTACAGTCGTGCCCAGTTTATCATACGCGGAGTAGCCAGTGGGAATACTCGATCGCAGTGAGAAGATTATGAGGGGACAGACTATTTGACTGGTTAGGGTTGCATAAAAATATCATTCGCCAGGCGAGTCTACCTGGGAGTGCGAGGATTCCATTCGATAATATTTCTCATATTTATTTGAGGACCGAGGTACGAATTTACGTACTACATTCGATTATCTGTTAATTTTTTAAATTCTCGTAACTCTCCTTCGTGCTTTAATTTAATTTTGGGGATAAAATTCTTCTAAGTTAGAAGGATGTAAACCTCTCAAAATCTTATTTTTGGTAGACTATATATGGTTAAAATTTTGGTTTAGCATCAGGGTATTTGAGGTTTAGAAATTATGCTACGTTGACTTGTTCTTTAATTTAAACCCTTGGTGCACCCTACCGTTGCTACAATAATTGGAGCCCAATAATAGCCTTTAATTTCTAACAAATTATTGTACTCTTGACCTGACAAGCCAACCTAGGTGCTGGATATTTCTATCACAACCAAACATACTCCCTTGTGCTCTAATTTAATTGAACAATTTTCCAGTCCCAAAATCAATTTTTTAATCATATATTGCGTACCTATGTCGTTGCCATCGATTTGGGGACACAAACTTAACCTATTTTGTCGAACCAATTAAAGGGTCCAAGATTGACACGAAGCCTACATCGTTAATGACCTTTGTGTCACTAATATTTGAGATCCCGTGTGCCTCCATTTAATTTAAGAGCACATGACACTTTATTTAATTAAATTGGGGGCACCAACTTTTAACTAATCTCAACCTAACCATAATTTAACCCAATACCCCTTTCATGAAGTCCATGTAAAACACACAATACCCCTTCACCCTATAAAATACCAAACACCACTTTCCATACCAAATCCTCACCATTTTTTTCTTTATGTGCAAATACCAAAAAGTTAAGGGGCTTAATAGCAAATAGGGTGCTAGTTGTCACCACCCTATCTGTTAAAACAAATAAAGAAAACTCCCCCAACCTCACATGTTTGGTCACTCTCCCCCATGCTAGGTACAACTCCCTCATGATAAATCATGACCCTTGAATTAATTTCCCACTCCATCACAACCACATACTTCCTCTATTTTTAAACACACACACACATACATTCCAATATGGCCGGCCTTAATCCTAAGACATACTAGGTTTTCTCACCCCCCCTCTCTCTCTCTCTCTCTCCTTCCTCTACTACCAGTCGAATCCTTCTTCCCTCTTTTTTTCTTCTTCTTCGTCTTCTTCTTCTTCTTCTTCTTCTTCTTTACTTCTTCTTCTTTTTTACTCTGGCCAAGCTCCGACCACCACCCTCACTTCACCACCCCCACGACCACCACCTCACAACTTTACCACCCCTACGACCACCACCCGCAGCCATCACCGCCTCCATCGCCATGGCCTCACCCGAGCTGCCACCATCTCTACCACGAGCCACCACTACCCATACCACCTTCACCACCTCCACCGGAGCACCACCATGGATCACCATGACCCGCCACCACAATCAGTCGCCGTCCTGGCCCCTCCCCGCGGCCGCGAGGAACCGAGACTCGACCCCATATTTAAAAATCCGAGTTTAACCTCCCCGATTCATGAAGTGATATCTTCCTCCTCGCGCAACCAATCCTTGAACTAATTCTTTGGGTATGAACCCTATTTAACCTTATTGTAGTGTGTTCAATTAGAATATTTTAGCTTGTATTCTATTGTTAGTAATTAGAGTTCTAATTCTTAAAAAAAACTATTTTGACAATGATACTTTCCGATACGGAGTTGGTTCTGTCAAACCGGACAACCTCGTCGCGTATCGATTGCACCAAAAGGCGCGTATCATCAACGTGAACAAGTGGACTTTTGCGAAACTTGATTTGGATGTACCTGCACACCGGAATCAACGCGTATCCGTCGGAAAGCACCGTATCAACATATTCTGACAGTCGTTCTAATTTTGTGTGTGCCTGTAGTTTGGCAACGAAACTTACGACATCGGATTCGCAGTATTACGCTAGTCCTGTGACCCAAGTTTGGTTCGATTCTGAGAACGTTGACAAAATATCGTTTCGTGGGCCTACGATTTTATATGACTGACAATTTTATAATTGGCTTATCGAAATCCAGTTTTGGATATTTTGTTGGGTTCGTATCGTTGTTCTGGATTCGTAGATACTAAGTTTGACAAATTTGAAAAACTTTATCTCTGGCACATTTTTTGGTGCAAGACGGGCCCACTTGTGGACCCCGTGTTGACCAAAAATTGTATTTTTGCCACTGTATCCAAATTGGACGTATGTATATATTTTTTGAGTATCTCACTCATTTTAAAACTGTTGGTAATATTTTTGACAGCATCCGAAGATATTTGCTCCAGTTTTCGTCTTAAGCTGCTACTTCATTGGTGAGTTTGGGTTCGAATCTTGCCTGGCTTTCAGGCAAGTGTACCTTGTCATCCTGTATCTCAGTTTTTATATTACTACTTATTTTATCTATATATTGTGTGTGCTTTGGATCAAAATCATTACTTAGCGTCCGGGTCGTAACCGGGTGCAGACGTTCGTTGGTAACGTCTGGTATCGATTGATAGATGTTCGCGACACCTTAATGTACCTACTTGGTTACATTAGAACCCTAGGACACATTCAGACATCGTCATCATGCTAGACTTTCTGTATCCTGATACTGTCAGTATGACCAAAATTTGGGATGACTTTAGGGTCATGATTATTGATAGTTACTTTAGTATGACGAGACTGTTAGATAGAGGTTCAGGTCCAACGAACACTCGTTGACCGCTTTAGAAGGAAAAACAGTTACTAGATATTTGGGCTACTCTGCACGCCCTATATATATGTATATGTTCCTATTTATGTAGTGTTCCTGTATCCGGAGTCGTAGTATCACCCGTGTGACTCTGTGCTCAGAGCTACGGTATGCCCCGTGTGTCTCTGTGGTCGGAGCTAAGGTTTTTATATTTGGACATCCTACACGTCGAACATTGTCTTTAAAGTTGTGTCTCACTTAGGTGGTTACGCTAGATTACACCGGTGTTGCAATTGTTTCTTTATGTTATACTATGGCATACTATTTTTGTATCTTGTTACGTCCCTCTGAGGACCTGGTTCCCTGCCAGATTGTAGGGTCAATTGCTGATGAGAGGCTGGAGCTGCTGAGGAGTATTATACCGACATGCATGTATTGTTACTCGTTATTATTATTCACTTCTTCATTGTTCATCTTTGCTTATTTTCTGCTAGTATAGCCCAGTATTTGTAGACTCATATTATTTTCTTCGAGTCTATTCGAACGAGTGTAGTGTGGGGTGCACACCATAATACATGTTATCCTTTCTTTATTACATATCCTTATGGTTTGATACATAGACATATAGACCATGTTATCTAGATAGTAACCCTCATTTACAGCTTATATGTATTCAGATTCGGACTGGAGTCCCCTTGGTACGTAGCTGGCCATTGCCACGTGGACTAGTCCCTTATATTTTGGGACTGGGCGTGACATGGAATCCATAACTTGCTATATTTTTCTATCTCTGGACTGGCGTACCGACAGTGTACTGGATTGTACCGATAATATACCGATCGTGCACTTTCTTTATAAATTTTTGGTTTTTTGTGATTTTATGTTGAAACTTTTGGCTTTTGCTTGGACACGCGATAACTTGACCTAATTTTGGACATGAGCTTACATGGCTTCAGATGACTTGAGTTGACTTGGCTTCACTCAATTTTATTCGGCTTTGCCCGGCTACACATGATGACAGGATTGGCTGGACTTGACTTTGTATGACTATAAATGGCTTCATCGGATAGGGCTTAACTTGGTTTTATATAGTTTTATTTGGTTAGACATGGCTTCACATGGTTGTACATGGCTTTACTTAGCTTTACCTGGATTGACATGGCTTCACTTGGCTTTACCCGATTTTACTTGATTTTATGTGGCTTGATTATTGTCATGGCATACATGAGTCCGGTTGTGTAATATATATTAAACCTATTTATATTACTATTAGAACTTGATTTGTCTGCATTATGTCTAGGATGGTGTAAACCCCCCTCACCCAAAATAGATATTTTGTGTATATTTTATATTATTATATTTATTATAGATATTGAATTTCTTTAGAGTATTCTCTTAGTTAATTAGAAAATGAATTTCTTGATATATTTACTTATATAAATATTTATTAAGAATCATTTTTAGGTTATTTTAGATTTTTGAAGTTTTTTTCTAGAATTTTTAGGTAATTAAAACATAGGAAACATAAACTTCTAGGACTTCCATGATTTATTATGAGACCATACTTGCATATTGTTCCTATCAAATATTTATTTTAGTTTAAAATATTTAATTATATTTTTATGTAATTTATTTAGAATTTTAAGAAATTTATTTAGATTTTTAAATTATTTAGGATTTATTTGGATATATATAGTCTTAATATTAGATAGATACTAATTTAGTGTTAATAGATATTAATAAGATTTTATAAATTATTTGTATTATCTTTAATTATATTTAAGATTGTAAATTATTGAGATAAATTCAAACTCTATTTTAAATTAATTCAAATCCTGAACCTACTAGGAAATCAACTTCATGCATATCCTATCCTTATTTAAATTCATCATAATCCTATCCAAATTAACCAAACCTAGTCCTATTTAATTAAGTAGTGTCCACTATTATAAATACCTCATCTTTCATATTTTTCTTCCCCAAATTCCTCTCTTTTTCGTCCAAAAAATAGTCAAAATTCGTCATAAATTCAGCCTCATTTTCCACTAGTTATGACGAATTAAAAAGACGATATCTCCTAGCTCCGGACTCCAAACATGCTCCAGTTTTTTTTGTTAGAACGATAATGAGGTTAGCTTCCTGATTATATAAATTGTTTTTCTAAATTATTAGTATTAAATTCTGTAAAATTCGTAGAGCACAGTATGTCCGAAAATAGACGTATTTCGATATTTTTGCGATTCCGGGAGAACCAGGAATCAGAATCATGAACCGTTTAAAGTTTCGGAAAGCTAATGTCAAGATCATCGACATATATTTTTCCTAGAATTTATTTCGAAGTATTTACATACTGTTAATTCTGTAGAACTTCTAGGTTAGAATTTAACCATCGGTGCACAATACAAAATTTGTATGTGCCATAATTCCCAAACAAATTTGAATTCAGACGAGCCATAAATTCCAGTATATTTTTGATGCTGAAATCTATAGGAAATCATGCATGAAAGTCGAGTTTGTATCGGTTGACTTTTTGGTCAACAGATCGCCTCGATTTACGTGCCATGAGTCTCAAGTTGATAAAATTCAGTTTCTTTGGACAAAATTTAGGAATTAACATAAAAATCAGAATAATAAGATTAAAATAAGATTTTAGAGTAATTATTCCAGAATTAAATAAATTAAAATAAATTAATGGTTATATTATTATATAGTTATATGAATATATATGTAAGTAAATGCAAATTGATAATTATGACTAAATATTCAGACTGTTTGACCCTAGGACATCGTGGACTATCCCATACTTACCTTGACCATGTTGACCCTAAGAACTTGTGAATTTGTCTGTCTTGCGTACACTAACGTACTGGCATAGACACCTGTCAGTTGACTGACTGATTTCGTACAGTACTTGAAGATGCGACACCCGCGTAATTCAATGCGTAATTGACCGTATTAGATGACTAGTGTTACCCCTAGTATACCCCCTGATTCCAGTGTAAATGTGGTTGAGTATGTGCTAGTGTAATGACTAATGATTCTATTATATTATATTTATGTGTACATAGGATATTGGATTGTTCTGCGCGATTTCTGGAGCAGGTTATTGGTACATTACAGCTTCCTTGCCAGGCAAGTATACCTTGCCATTGTACTGTTATTTTTATTCCATATGTTGCACGCATCTTTATTTTCTGTCTTTAGTTCATATATTTTTAATTGTTATAGAAAATGCTCGCGACGGTGACGTCGCGATATATTTTTATTTATGTATTGCATTGACCTTGTTCATGAGACTACCCCATTATCATGTAGCATCATTAGGTTTCATTTGACTGTGACACATATTTTTACACGGGTTGCGAGTCTTATATAGATCACGGACGCACGTATTGACTGATCATCGGTACGTGTGGGACGTGCGTTAGGAATAACTGCTGTTAGAAACTTTGCATGCTAGAAGACTTAGCAGTTATTAGAGGTCTATGGACGTAACCTATTGTAGTACGGTGGTCCCATCCTTGTCCTTGTTTGGTTGCAGGATTGGGCTAGGGTACTAAGGATAGGCTATGGACCAAATCGTGTCATGGATGTGACATGCTTAGAGCATGGGGTGGGGAGAACAACAAGTACCGCATTTGAGCTCCTTTGCACTTTTTCTGTGACGCCCGGATTCTCCGCTGGAGATACGGGTGGTGATGACCCATATATATACATTGGCGGGCCTCCGCCGTTCAAAAGACGACGTGCCTTTGGGCCCCTGGATCTTCAAAAGAGAACCATGCCAAATCCCAGTTTTCAGCCAGATAGCTCACTTATGGGGAAAATTGTTCTTAACTGCATTCACTTTAGACGGTTAGGCGACCCCTTTGGATATTTATTTCAGTACTTTATTGACATGTGTTTAAGTATACTTGTTATGTCCCTCTGAGGACCTGGTCCGCTGCCAGGTGTACCTGTTCTTGAGTATTTGCAGGAGCACAGATTTGGAAGGACATAGATGCTCCGTGGATGTCTTCTCTTCGAGCCGTGATTGGTAGCTGGTACTTATATTGTTTGAGTGAGTTGTACTTATATTGTATTTACTTTTCCTATTTGAGTTGGTAGTGGATTTGTTTCCATCCAACTAGCATCCTTAGATACTTCTTATTAAGATCTAGTTCATAGATACTGGTTATTTCTTTCTATATGATTTTGGTGGATGAGATTTAGATTTTCCCCTGTGACTTGTATTACATTTTTATCACTTGTGGATTTGATATTCATAATACAGCGTACGTATGGATTTGGTTTCCATATATTGGAGTTGCCATATCCATGCGGCTGGCATGCTTACGTGTCCTAGTCCTACATATTTTTGGGACTGGGACGTGACATGTTTTTGTGGTGGCCCATGCAGGTCAAGAGCATATTGTCTCGGTTACGTTACTGTACCGAACAAGCCTGCACCTAGGACTAGAATATAGGATCTCATCCATAATTGACCATGATTCATCTTCCTCCTCTCTATTCTATTCGAATAATTGCATCCTGCTTGATTCATGTACTTCTCTAATAGTTCTTTGGGAATAGCCTTCCGCTAGAATATAGGAACCCCTATTATTAGGATGATAATTATGGTAGCACACCTATTAAGAATACAACGAGGATATAGACACACCACTAAGTTTAGAATATCTAGTGAACCCTAGAACTCCTCATCTTTAGATTGGTATACCATTACCCCTTGACGTATTAAGAAGACTTGAGTAGTATAGACACTACTAGAGATAGTTAGAAGTTTTACCATAATGTTTGACCCTAGTATTGAGGAACCAATGGAGAACCAATATTGAACATTAGGACTGAACCTAACCTTCATAATTGGATAGTATTAGAGCACTATAAAACTTATGTCATTGTCTTATTATTAGTAGACAAGTACCCTAGAAAGCCAAGAGCAATGCATAGAATATTTCCCTAATCATACCTCAAACATAGTAGCTAGCGTACCACTTCCCTTTAGAAACCATGATGCTATCTATAGCCCTATTTTTAATTTCAGATATTTTGTTCCTCTGAAACCCTAGCGCTCGTTGTTTGTGTGACGACTAATTATGTTTTTTCTCCTTCAACTTTTAACTCGTGCCACATGCCACCTCTGATCATAGACCAAGTGATTATGCTCTACAATAGGATATATAGCTTGCTATAGTCATAGTTGTAATCTTGAATTTTGAATTGTGTGCCTTGTAGTTAGAACCTGATAGTTAAATTGTTCAATTAGATTGTGACGATTACCCCTAGTTGTAGACCACGTAATTGGTACCCTCACCTCGATACACGTTAGACCCCTCCCCTTTAACGGCCAGTAACCCTTCTATCCTTACCATTGACACTTGCTTGTAAGTGCTATGACTAAGACTTAGGATGACCATTACCTACATAAAAAGGATACCCTAACCAATACCAAGATTTTTCCTCATATACCCTAATAAAGAGTTTATGTTTACATGTGCAAGATTATTTTGTAGGACCCTCTTAAGACTGTCACAGTATTAGTTTAATTATTATAAGTTGGGTAGTATGCCTCACAACCTAGTATCACATAGTCCACTTGACCCATCAAGGTAGTGTAACTAAATGACATTAATTTTATGCTAGCACTAGACGACAGTGTTTATTCAGACGGTAGAATTTAGAGGCCCATGCCCTATTTGGTTGACTAGCGACTTAGACAAGGAGGTTGTATGATAACCGTAGAGATTATAGAATCTTTGTTATTATTGCTTATCCTGTTTTGTTTTGGTTTTTTTTTTTTTTTTTGTAAACCTGAATTAATTTGTACCTCCTTTTATCATCATCTAGCGTACTTATATTGCTGTACTACCTTGACTTATGCTGCTATTTTATAGCCTAGTTTTTGCAAGCTTATTCCTCATCAAGCTTGTTCATGACATATGTATTAGTGGGTCGACACACTAATACATTTCAGAATCAGTGTGTTAAGGTCTGGCCAACCTTAGTGCGCTTGATTCGCCCTTCGTAACGATACTTTACGTGGATTGAGATATGTAGTAATTAGTAGACGAATATACTTGCCCTGGACATGTCTGACATATCGTGTCGGTTACATAACTGTACTAATACGAGCATGCGAACAAAGGATTACCAGAATAGGATTTCAATCCACAACTGCTTGACGATTCCCATTTGAATTCTTTAAAACGCCTTGATCCCGATACTCCTATTCTATTACCCTCTTGAACTCTTTATTATTGATCTCCGTCTTCCCTTATTTCGGAAGGACGAAACCTCGTGCTTGGTATGAATAGATACACAGAGAGTACTAGATATACCCCATAGGCCAATCACATTATTTGGTGACTATCTTTCATAATTGATTAAGGGCATATCACATATGATATAGTTGGTGTTAAAGTTTTGAGGATTGAATGACATGAGAAAATAAATTGAGGAATATTTTTCTTAAGTGTAAGAGCCTTATGTGATAGATGGGTAAATTCTAAGTTGGGTAGAAATTGCAGTATTAAACTTGAGGATAATTCTTTTAGATTGTGATCAAGTAGGATTAGATTGAGAGAATAAGTCCTTTTAAATGTGGAGAATTTTAAAAGAGGGATTAAGATAATGAGGATTTAATGAATTTTAAAAATCTTGATATTGAGGACCCAATATTTATACTTTGAGTACATGATTTAAATTTTGAATATTGAAGGATGAATCATCGATTTAAATTTTGAGGATAAATATAGAATTTTAGACTTGAACAATTGGTTAATTAGATTTAAATTTTACAATTTGATAATTTGAATTAAAAGTTCAATTTTGATTGTTGGGTCACCTATTTGAAATATTGAGGATGTAAATTGAGTTTAAATATTTGAATAGTACAAAATTCTTAAGTTAAGAATTGGAATAAGATTTGATTAGAATTGTTTATTATTCAAAGTCTAGAGGAGATTATGATAGTTGAAAATTATGATATAAATTTTGATGTGGGATGTCATATAGACTTGAGTCATATTTGGATGTTGATTATCTAAAAAAATCGAGAAGAGATTACGACAGGTTGAATTTTGATTTAAACAGTAGTTATATTAATTTTGAAGTGATCGCGATAGATTCGAATAGATTTTATTATTTAAATTTTTGGAAGAGATTGCGATTGACATACCTTATGTACGAATGTGAAGGATTTAACAAATTATGTCTTATTTTAATTTCGAGGACGAAATTATTTTAAGTTGGGTAGATTGTAAACCCCCCTCACCCAAAATAGATATTTTGTGTATATTTTATATTATTATATTTATTATAGATATTGAATTTCTTTAGAGTATTCTCTTAGTTAATTAGAAAATGAATTTCTTGATATATTTACTTATATAAATATTTATTAAGAATCATTTTTAGGTTATTTTAGATTTTTGAAGTTTTTTTCTAGAATTTTTAGGTAATTAAAACATAGGAAACATAAACTTCTAGGACTTCCATGATTTATTATGAGACCATACTTGCATATTGTTCCTATCAAATATTTATTTTAGTTTAAAATATTTAATTATATTTTTATGTAATTTATTTAGAATTTTAAGAAATTTATTTAGATTTTTAAATTATTTAGGATTTATTTGGATATATATAGTCTTAATATTAGATAGATACTAATTTAGTGTTAATAGATATTAATAAGATTTTATAAATTATTTGTATTATCTTTAATTATATTTAAGATTGTAAATTATTGAGATAAATTCAAACTCTATTTTAAATTAATTCAAATCCTGAACCTACTAGGAAATCAACTTCATGCATATCCTATCCTTATTTAAATTCATCATAATCCTATCCAAATTAACCAAACCTAGTCCTATTTAATTAAGTAGTGTCCACTATTATAAATACCTCATCTTTCATATTTTTTTTTCCCAAATTCCTCTCTTTTTTGTCCAAAAAATAGTCAAAATTCGTCATAAATTCAGCCTCATTTTCCACTAGTTATGACGAATTAAAAAGACGATATCTCCTAGCTCCGGACTCCAAACATGCTCCAGTTTTTTTTGTTAGAACGATAATGAGGTTAGCTTCCTGATTATATAAATTGTTTTTCTAAATTATTAGTATTAAATTCTGTAAAATTCGTAGAGCACAGTATGTCCGAAAATAGACGTATTTCGATATTTTTGCGATTCCGGGAGAACCAGGAATCAGAATCATGAACCGTTTAAAGTTTCGGAAAGCTAATGTCGAGATCATCGACATATATTTTTCCCAGAATTTATTTCGAAGTATTTACATACTGTTAATTCTGTAGAACTTCTAGGTTAGAATTTAACCATCGGTGCACAATACAAAATTTGTATGTGCCATAATTCCCAAACAAATTTGAATTCAGACGAGCCATAAATTCCAGTATATTTTTGATGCTGAAATCTATAGGAAATCATGCATGAAAGTCGAGTTTGTATCGGTTGACTTTTTGGTCAACAGATCGCCTCGATTTACGTGCCATGAGTCTCAAGTTGATAAAATTCAGTTTCTTTGGACAAAATTTAGAAATTAACATAAAAATCAGAATAATAAGATTAAAATAAGATTTTAGAGTAATTATTCCAGAATTAAATAAATTAAAATAAATTAATGGTTATATTATTATATAGTTATATGAATATATATGTAAGTAAATGCAAATTGATAATTATGACTAAATATTCAGACTGTTTGACCCTAGGACATCGTGGACTATCCCATACTTACCTTGACCATGTTGACCCTAAGAACTTGTGAATTTGTTTGTCTTGCGTACACTAACGTACTGGCATAGACACCTGTCAGTTGACTGACTGATTTCGTACAGTACTTGAAGATGCGACACCCGCGTAATTCAATGCGTAATTGACCGTGTTAGATGACTAGTGTTACCCCTAGTATACCCCCTGATTCCAGTGTAAATGTGGTTGAGTATGTGCTAGTGTAATGACTAATGATTCTATTATATTATATTTATGTGTACATAGGATATTGGATTGTTCTGCGCGATTTCTGGAGCAGGTTATTGGTACATTACAGCTTCCTTGCCAGGCAAGTATACCTTGCCATTGTACTGTTATTTTTATTCCAT
The DNA here is from genome assembly GCA_036927795.1 of Iris macrosiphon. Lineage (NCBI taxonomy): Eukaryota > Viridiplantae > Streptophyta > Magnoliopsida > Asparagales > Iridaceae > Iris > Iris macrosiphon. Next base: position 31,572,411 of record JAYESA010000013.1, on the reverse strand, counting down.
ATGTTGCACGCATCTTTATTTTCTGTCTTTAGTTCATATATTTTTAATTGTTATAGAAAATGCTCGCGACGGTGACGTCGCGATATATTTTTATTTATGTATTGCATTGACCTTGTTCATGAGACTACCCCATTATCATGTAGCATCATTAGGTTTCATTTGACTGTGACACATATTTTTACATGGGTTGCGAGTCTCATATAGATCACGGACGCACGTATTGACTGATCATCGGTACGTGTGGGACGTGCGTTAGGAATAACTGCTGTTAGAAACTTTGCATGCTAGAAGACTTAGCAGTTATTAGAGGTCTATGGACGTAACCTATTGTAGTACGGTGGTCCCATCCTTGTCCTTGTTTGGTTGCAGGATTGGGCTAGGGTACTAAGGATAGGCTATGGACCAAATCGTGTCATGGATGTGACATGCTTAGAGCATGGGGTGGGGAGAACAACAAGTACCGCATTTGAGCTCCTTTGCACTTTTTCTGTGACGCCCGGATTCTCCGCTGGAGATACGGGTGGTGATGACCCATATATATACATTGGCGGGCCTCCACCGTTCAAAAGACGACGTGCCTTTGGGCCCCTGGATCTTCAAAAGAGAACCATGCCAAATCCCAGTTTTCAGCCAGATAGCTCACTTATGGGGAAAATTGTTCTTAACTGCATTCACTTTAGACGGTTAGGCGACCCCTTTGGATATTTATTTCAGTACTTTATTGGCATGTGTTTAAGTATACTTGTTATGTCCCTCTGAGGACCTGGTCCGCTGCCAGGTGTACCTGTTCTTGAGTATTTGCAGGAGCACAGATTTGGAAGGACATAGATGCTCCGTGGATGTCTTCTCTTCGAGCCGTGATTGGTAGCTGGTACTTATATTGTTTGAGTGAGTTGTACTTATATTGTATTTACTTTTCCTATTTGAGTTGGTAGTGGATTTGTTTCCATCCAACTAGCATCCTTAGATACTTCTTATTGAGATCTAGTTCATAGATACTGGTTATTTCTTTCTATATGATTTTGGTGGATGAGATTTAGATTTTCCCCTGTGACTTGTATTACATTTTTATCACTTGTGGATTTGATATTCATAATACAGCGTACGTATGGATTTGGTTTCCATATATTGGAGTTGCCATATCCATGCGGCTGGCATGCTTACGTGTCCTAGTCCTACGTATTTTTGGGACTGGGACGTGACAGATGGATTCTGTGGAATGCCACACTCGGATTCATACATGAAATTTCTAGGGGTTAAGTAACTAGAGATTCACTTAGTACATGGCTAAGAATTTTCCTAGATTGCATGCAGTTTCGGTTATTCGTACTGTTATCTTGAGGAGTATCTAGTAGTTTATATTTTGGCGTAACTTGAGGAGTATCAAGTTGGTTATGTGTATGTATATCCCGGACAGACTGCAGGGGCATGCCATCAGAAGGAACTATAGCATCGCGTTGCATTATAAAGTTAGTAATTAAGGATTGTGATAACCCTAGTTAGTTAAAGGTATCAAGTCATACTTATGTGATTTGTCGTGATTGATAGTTGATAGATAGTCTAGGCTTCACATGATCACTTTTATTTTTAGTACTTATTATTTCCTTATTGATTATCAGATCCGGATGTGTCTCATTGTAGGTTTTACAGTATTTATTATCCTGAGATCTTTTATATTCAGTCTTTACTTTCAGTATTTGTATTACTTGTGTTATTGATTTAAGTTCCTAGATTAGCTTTCTTTATGGTAATTGCTATTTGGGGGTCTGACCCCACTGGTTTTGTATGGCCAGATCCAGTAGAAATATCGGAGGATCTTCTATACTTTCCTGAGGATGGTGGCCACCAGGAGCACCAGACCGCTTGAGTGGGTTTTCTTACTTTCCCACCCTGATGTACATTCTATTTTATGTGCGTTTAGCCATCGATCACATGTTTAGCTCATATTTTTGTTTGATCAGTTAGCCTACGAACATTAGCATGATCGACATATCCAAGGGTTGATCATGTATGACTCAGATTTTGGCTAATTTATTTATTCTGTGTTTACTAGCATCATAATCATCTGTATATTATATTTTGGGACGTTTTACTATTATATTTTAGCTGATCTTACATCTTGTTATTATTCATGTTGTTCTTGTGATTGAGATACTAGGGTTTGTTGGACCTAGGCTTGACTGTTGGTTTGTAGTAGTGATCCCTCATGTCTTATAGTCTTACCGTATATATGGAGTACCGGTGTGCTCTAAGTATACGTAACTGGCCTTGTCTGTCCTATTTTTCAGTATTTTTGTATACGGGGCATGGCATCTAAACCTCAAACCCTAGCTATAAAATCTAACTTCTTTCTCACTCCCTCCTTATTCTTTCTTTTCCTTCTCTCTCTTGAGTTCTCCCTCCAAGTGTTCGACAAGTACATTTTGCATGAAAAATAAAAAAACTCTCTATATTATTGGTCTATTATGTTTATTGTATGATTTTAAGCATATTTAGAACTTGGTATTTTTGGATTTGGTGGATGGAATAGAGTAGATCTGAATTTTTATAAGTATAGGTGTTCTTGAGTTATTTTATTGGTTTTCATCTTCAAAAGCTTATTATTTTCAAAACTTATTATTCTATGTGATGGGCACTTCATTTCGAGCAGTTTGGCTTTTAAACCACTTGATTTGGAGTTGAGATAAAGATTTTATAACAGACATAGTCTTTTCGGATTCTTAGAGTTTTTTCATGGCCGATCTTGGCGTTCTGGGACGATGGAGTACCATGCGACCCAGCAACAAGTGCCCCCTTTAGCATGTGCCCATCTTGTTGGACGCATGTCTGCTTGTGCATGCTTTCAAAAGTTGGACGTATAGTATCTTGAATGCATGGAAATTTACTAAGGCATAACTCCATGCGCCCAGAGTCCACGCGTCCAGGAGATTATGCGGCCACGAGCCATGCATCTCTTTTTTTGGGCGCATGCCTCTACACGACTTTTGTGTCTCTACACCGACCTTGTGATTTTGTCTTTTTTCTCTGACATACTTTATTGTATGTCACATCAATCACTTTTTGTCACTTCACTGATACTTTATTTATTGCCCGTCTTTTCGACACTTGTCCCAAGTAGTGGACTTTTGCCCGAGCATGCGGCCTGGAGGAGCATGCGACTGATTTGTTCATGCACCCCTGACTTTATGAGACCTTAAGCGCCCCTGACTTCATGAGAATTTTAGCGCACTGACTTCATGAGGCACCCTGAGCATGCATTTGTTTGGTTTATGCGCCTGAACTTCACGCATATAATTTTATGCTCGTGTTATCCTTAGCGACTCCGTGCATGCACGAAGTACTTTTATGATGCGTTTACTTATTTTATTTGAATATTTTCTTATCGTCCTATATGTGGTTGATCCTGGTATTGCTTGTGATTGTGATTCTAAGGAAGAATAGATTTAGTAACCAGACCTCGTGTTAGACATGACTATGAGCTAAGATTGGCATATACATAGAATGACTGAGTGATTGGACTGAGATTTCAGTATGAAGCAGACTAAGTGATAAGTGACTAACTAGCTATGTGCATGACATAAGCTTAGTGTTACAATATGATCGTGATTCATGTAAACCAATATATAATTGGTAATTTGACTCGAATATTGTATCTGTGCTGATATAAATTATTGCCTGAATGTGTATATGAACAGATGTGCACTGAGGTGCGACATACCGTGTCACGTGTTAAGTGATCTATATTTGGGTTGTGCATCGAGAATGCCTCCAAATATGTGATTATATATATATATATATATATATGTGTGTGTGTGTGTGTGTGTGTATGTGTGTGTGTATTCTCCAGCACGGGCATGATATGCGAGTCAAGTAACAAAGCATAGCTAAGATATTGATTGATTAAATATTGAATACACGCTCGGGTGAATCCAGATTAAACTTTCGTAAATTCGTATGTAGCATACCCGTACTTTGTACGACATCTTAAGAAAAAATTTCATTTGACCACGCCTTAAGATTTTCAAGCACAATGTAGGGCTAATTAAGTAACTAAAAGTAGTAGTAACATTTGGAGGGAACGGTATCCCAGGATTATGCCAACGAACCTTCCCACAAAGATTCATTCTAAAATGTGCTGTGGGCTGGTCACCATAGATACTGTATATTATCCACCTTAGTGGAGTGCAGTATCTGACCTATTATAAATAATGCCAAGCCATTGTCTTCCTATAGGAGGCACTGGAACCGCTAATACCGTCTTGTAGCGTAGTGGCCCTATGGGGAACAAGTGCACTCGTGAAATGCCTCTATATTCCTTATTTGGCTCGGTTAGCTCATGTTCGGCAATGGCGTATATGAGGATACCTAATATGCATTATTCTTAGATAACCCCAGACTCCACAATTAGCAAGCCGTACAAGTGATTGGTTAATTTTATTAATTTGACTTGATTGTGATTGTATTATTCTGTTAGTATTCTAGGGTCATGGACTATCATAGTGTGACAGTTCAACCCTTGTCCTTGTTTGGTTGTAGGGTTGGGCCTTTGTACTAGGATATGTCGTGGACCTGAACTACGACCCAGAACATATATATATATATATATATATATATATATATATATATATATATTGTTTTATTTCCCTATTTTATATTCCTTTGTGGTACTTGCTATTTGGGGTTTAATCCCACTAGTTTTGCATGATCAGGTTTCGAGCCAGCACCCGAGGATCCAGCGCACTATCCTCCAACTCATGGCGTGTACCAGGAACATAGTCGCAGAGGATAGCGAATGAATTTTTTCTTCCTTGTTCGTCATTGTACATTTTCTTCTTTTGGGCATTTTGTCACCGGCACCTGTTAGCTGTCACATCTGGACATTAGTATTCTTACATGATTGTATTAAATCAGACTACAGCTGATCACCTTTATGTACTTTTGTTACTCTGTCAGCTTCTTATTTTTGCACAACTGGTCTCCAGAATATTTTGAAAAAGCATTTGGGACGTCTTATTTGCTTTATCATATATGCTCTAGTTTGATTAATTGAGACATAGATGTTCGTGTGACCATAAGTGACTTTATTGTAGCATGCACCCCCTTATGTTATTACAGTCATGATCGCCGTACGACATATAGTATCTTGTACGGGGTAGCTGGCCATATCCGTCTCCGTATTCCAGTACTGGGGCGTGACAGGGGTATGTGTCACTACCATATTTCCATAAAAGGGATATTTTTATCATTTTATATTATTATAAATATTATGTATATTTTATTTATTTATAATGTGTATAATATATATATTATAAATAGTATTATATTTGGTTAGTGGATTAGACTATTTAATTAGATATCACATTAGTAGACATAACTAGACTTGACTTGACCCATTGATTCAATTAAATAGTTTGTCATGGTTTGACTCATTAGTTTAGGAGAATGAGTTAGTTATTGAGTTTGGACTATTTGACTTGAGTTATTAGTTAGTTATGACTAGATTCATTCTATTAAACCTATTTAGACTCAAGAATAGAATATTTCTCCTGTGGTTTAGTTAGATCATATCCATGAAGGAATGAGAGGGGCACTTGTGTTAATTCAAATATTTCTCAACCTAATCCTAACCCTAAGAGAAAGTCTATATAAGCCTCCTTATTCATGAGTAGCCTCCATTTATTTCTATTTAGTTCATCCCCAAATTTGAGAGCAAACCCTAATTTTTCTACTTCAAATCTCATCCCTCTTATTTTTATTCCAAAGAGGCTAAGGAGCTTGATATTGCTAGAGGAGAACTTGAGAAGAGAAGCATTGGTTTGAGGATTGTGTCCAAACTTTATTTATATCCATTTGGTATAATACATTGAGAATCCATCTCCTAATAGATAAAACTCTTATCCCTCTTGTTATTTTTATTTTAAATGAAGAAGAAGTAGGTTCATAGGAGACATATGGAGAAAGTTATATTGAGTTTTGTGTCCATTTGGAAAAAAACTCTAAATTTTGACCACTATGTGTTTGTAGAAATAATTTATAGAGGATTTTGGATGTGATTCATTAATTTGATAGTGTGTGCGTGTCGATAATTGGATACGTAGGGATTGTGTCATGGTGCGCCATGATACGCATGGTTAGATTTAGTAATTTTTTGTGTTAGTGTCTCATGTGTGTCAATTCTCTATATTATGCATAGATCTACTTATTTCCTTTTATGTTCATATTATTTTTATTTATATATGTTATTATTTCATATGGTTTTGGGTCCTTAGTATCATTAATGTGAGGGTACCATTAGCTAGATGGTGTATTTTGATGTTTGGTATGAGTATCATAGAGTGGTACTCATACTGCACCTTAGGTGTTTGATGTATTGTCAATAAAATATTGTGGATTATCTATATAAATGCATATATTTGTATACATAGTGTTATATATATTTAGTGTTAGCCTTGAATACATACATTATATCCCATATTTAGACAATCATCAATGCCATTGTCTAACCCTTGTGATTGTGGGTGAGTAGTGAGTGTTGCAGACCATGTTCATGTGTGTGTTTGTGCTCTAAGGAGGGGGGTTGGGTTAGACAGTGTTGCAATGTGTATTCAGTTAGAGAGAGGAGGGTCTGATGGATTTGATGACTGTTGATCATTAAGTTGTGCACAATAGTGTGAGTGAGGTAGAGAATGGCATTGAGCATGTGCAGAGGGGAAAACATCTGAGGAGTACACTGCAGTGGTGTTCACTAAACTAAACAAATACTACAGTGCAGTGAGAACTCGAGGCATCACAGTTGCAGCAATACTGTATTTGGCAGTGCAGTTGCTGCACTGTGAAGACAGATAGGAGTGTATGTTTCATAAGAGTGAGGAGAGAGCGATCAATGTGCAGGAGGTAACAGGAACAACGGGTATTTTATGGCTACACACTGTATGCAATGGGGGAAATCTGGGTTAATGCACAGGCAGAGTGTAGGTGATCAGTGAGTTGGGATGTTCCCTATTGACTGCAAAGTGCAGGTGATGCTAAGGGTAATTGTGCAGCTAAGTGAAGAGAAGATTGGGGAATGTCGGTTTCAGAGTGTGCTTGGTGTATCTGATAACTGCAGACATGCTCGAGCAACAACAAGATGGTTTATATATGCTAGAAATAATATGATGTGCAACAGCAACAGAAGGGGAATGGTAGTACAAAAACTTATGTGTCTATGGTGTACATTGGTGCACATTTGTGTGTGCATGTATAAGAAATATCCTATAGATTGTATCTTAATTATAGGTATTGAAGATCGGTGTATGTGTTAGATTGATATTATTGTTTTAATATAAAATTTTTGGTATCAAATGGAGAAGGGTGTACCACAGTTTTAGTGTAGTTTGAGGGTGCAGTCCATGGGGGGACTGACAGTTGGTGCATAGAGCAGTGAAGGAGTAAATAGAGAGTAGTATTGGTTAGTTTTAGTGTTTAGTATCAGTCAAGTAATAGGTAGAGGGTCTTGTGTCAAGTGTTCTAGTGTAACAAGCTTGTGAGTGTGAAGATCAAGTTAGATACTAAGTTAGGTTAGTTAGGTATTAAGGAGAGTTCAGATGTGTTGTGCTTAGAGTAAGTGCCAGTGTGGGTTGGTATCACCCATATAAGTGTGCATGTGAGTGTAATATATGTAAGTATTTGTATGAGTTCTTAGTGTCCAGTGAGTGTGAGGGTTAGGTGTGCGTTGCTAAGGGTTAATGTTCTCAGTTGGAGTATGTTCAGTAAGGGGTTCAGATAAGGCCAAGTTCTACCCAAGTTGCATGCAGAGCTCTGTTTAGAGCAGAGGGTGTAAGGAGGTTGAGGTTTAGCATTGTGGTGTAGGTATTGGTCTTGGTGGTTGGTGTTGTTATCAGTTTCTATATGAGTTGGTTAATATCAGTATGTATCACAGTTGGTTAGGGCTAAGAAAAAGTATCAGACATCAAGGTGTATTGGAGTGTATGTATATAAGTGTGAGTGTGCAGTAATGGGGAGTCCATGTGCGAGTACAGTGTTAGGTGATGAGGATTATTATTGGTATCAGTATAGTATACTAGTGTGGGTACAGTGTTGTAGATACTAGGATAATTAAGGGTAATTTGCCAGGTAATTAGCTATAGCTCCAGTCCTGTGTGAGGGTTATAGGTTGTGTTTGTATGAGTATTAGAGGGTAGGATATGGGTTTGTAGGTCATATGAAGATATCCTAGTTATGGGTTTATAGGATTAGTGGATACTTAGTGTCTAGTGAGGTGCTAAGATAAGATTAAGGTATAGGTTATAGTTAAAGTATATGTATATAAGGTAATAATTTATATGAGTTTAGTTCAGATACTATGTATGACACTAGTATATAGCTATGATATTAATGTAATATGAATTAGATAGTTAGAATATACTTAGTACTGATATCATAGAAAAAGGTATTAACCTAGAAATCTAGGTATAGACTAGTACAATCTAGAATTGACTCGTTTTATCAAGTTTGACTAGTTTGACTTAGAGTTGACCTAGTTTGACTATGTTGGCCTAGTTGACTTAGAGATGGCTTGGAGACCTAGAAATTAACTAGTTTAACTCGTTATTCATTTCAAATACTGTGTTAACATGATATTCCATATTTAGGTCCTTAAGATACCGGGATAGTCACTGTTTGATATCTATTGCTTGGACCACATGTGAGTACATTATATGATAGTTTTTATTATTTGATAATTTCTATATTTCAAGTACTTAGAAATTTTACATCTGATTCTTGATACATGGTACACGAACTAGTATATAGCTTGGATCTTCAGTCATAAGATATTACAATGGTTATCATATTGGTATCGTATACGATATTGACATTAGACATCGTACATGGTATTATCATTGGACATTGATCGTGTATTATAATATGTCATGGTTGGATCCACTGTACTAAGTTGGGGCAGAAGAAATGCTAGTAAGAGATGTGATCATATTCCTATTATAAATTATAAAACTTTGTTAGTGTTAATTATACACCTCAAGTATGATTAGCCAGGCCATATAGCTATCGTACAAGTTTCCAAGCCGATCATAAACTAGTATTTCAAATACTTAGAATAGTGGCAGTTCTTCATATTCTGCTTCATAGATTATATTGCCTTGAATCTGATATTGTAGTCTTTCTCTTTATTTCATATATGCACTAGCTATACCTTATTGCTTATATTGCCTGTTCTTTTTACTATTTGCCATTGTATCAGTTTATTATTTTCTTATAATATATAGCATCC
>JAYESA010000013.1:31383140-31558140 GCA_036927795.1 Iris macrosiphon | reverse complement strand
TATTTACTTGCGATACGTATATTTCATGTTTTTGGCCTCTATTCTGGAATCACCTACTGGCATCACTACAGGCATCACTCATGTTTCTGGCTGGACTCATACTTGATTTACGTGTCGGGTCTTGGATTCACTTGTACTAGTCGGGGCAGGGAAATACTCGAGTAGACATGTAAATATTTCTAACTAGAATCATTGAAATCACCCCCTCTGGTCTAATCTGGAATGATAGCAGTCGTGCACCCAGTGCACGGTGAGCCGTACTTACCCCTAGCGTTTACATGATAAAACAGGTATTTTAAAGACACGAGTTCATTCTTTCTAGTCTTGACTCTCTTGCATTTCTTGCTGGTCTCACTTATAGTTTCTGGACTTGACTCATTATATGTATTCTTGCTGGACTCACTACATGTTCTTGTGCACGCACTTACTCTTAGTTTAGATTTCTTGTATCTTACAGTCATTACTATCTTGCTTCTGATATTCATGCATCTTTACCTTTATGTACCAGTGATATGTATATATTTCTTGTTCATACCTTATTTCCTTCACCTTGCTACTTGCTACAACTGTTTTATAGTTTTTATTATTTAACTGGAACTGCTGTTAGAGGTATACTTGTTCCAATCCTGACTGGATATATTTTTTAGAGGATCCAGATGATTGGTGTCCGATATTTTATGGACCTCAGCCTGTCGATGGTGCAGACAGGGACCCCCTAGTTAATGAGTAGTTTTTGGGTTGGTAGCCGGGATCACTAGGACCTTATTATTATTTTTATCATCTTTTGGTATCGGATTTATCCCCGGCTTTTGGTTTGAGACTTGTATTATATATGATTCAGGATATTGTATTATTATTATTATTGATGTTGTTATTTTAGTAGCAGTTGTTTAGACTTTGTAGTTGTTAGTCTTCTGTGTTATCTTATCGTGCTTAGATTCGTGATTGAGTACATTGTGATTATCGTTATGATATTGCTCCTCCGTTTGGAGTTGAGATCTTGACATATATATATATTGATTGCGTGAGATTGTTAGCTAGATAGTAGACCTAGACAGCGTTCTACCGTCGATGCTGCGGCATAGGCTGGATGTACCCACGACTCATGCCCAATTTTTTGGGTGCAGGTTGTGACACGTTTTTGGTGGCGGCCCCATGCAGGTCTCGATTCATAATTAGTACGATTTTGTGGTGGTACAATGATTTAGTTGTACTGTTGCGAGCCTGCCCTAGGATATAGGATCTAAAATGAGAGTGTACTTAATCACGACTAGGAACAATTTCAATCTAATTATTCTAAAATTATTTTTTTTAAATAATACTGTCCTCCTTTGATGATATCGTATCTTGTACCGTATTAACTTCTTTTGAACTGTGTTCAGGATGCCTCCTAAGACACGATCCGATCGTACCACCCCAGCAGTTACTACCGAGAGGTCTGCTACCTCTCGTCCAGCTCGTATTCAGGCAGCTGCTACCGCTTCACTCACCACTCCTGCGGTCGAGGGAGCATTTGTTTCTTTCGGGGATCCTCCTCCACTTGTCGATCCGAGGACACCCCAGTCGTTCTGGTGGTGCCTCTACCACCTCCTGCATCAGTAGACGCCGTACAATTATTTGTGTTCTTCAGGAAGTTTCTGACTATTGAAGAAGAAAGAATCGATTCTAAGCACCACAACTGGACACTTTAAATAGCATAAGAAAAGAGAGCAAGCACAAGCACACGGATGATCAGTCTCAATGGCAGCAACTGGATGATTTGGAAACCTCGAATGGTCAGAGCAAATACTTTCATCTTTTTGTTTCAAACAGAGATAGATGATGATTTGACAGCGCTGGCGGGATCTATCATTTGTAAAGCGGATTTCCCCGCCATCAATTTCTTTGTTCAAGTATGGAATTCTCTCCTAGAGCATGATGGACGTACAGCACCGTCAGGTGGATGTGATGAGGCTGGGCATTGAGAACGCCCACCAGGTGGCCATGACGGCAGTGGATAGAGTGGCACAGATTCAGCCACAGACAGATCAGACTCAGCATCCGAGGCCGAGAAGTATTATTGACTTTCAGAGGATGCGGTCTAAGGAGTTTCAGGGTACAGAGGAAATCCTGTACGCGGATAACTGGATAGAGCAGATAGAGAGGATTTTTTGGGTGGCACAGATTCCAGACAGTATCAGATAGAGGCAGCGGGCAGTCAGATGTTCGAACTCGCTTTGACATGGTATCATACTGATATGAGTATCGCGGCACCAGGGCTTACTTGGGAGGCTTTCAAGAGACTTTTTAAGGAGAAGTTTTTCCTAGATGTTGTGCTCAGTGCTTTGGAGAGCCAGTTCGAGGCACTCGTCTAAGGGAGCATGATGGTGGACGAGTACGCAGTGGAGTTCTGCCGTCTGGGCAGATTTGTAGAGGGTTTGAGTGAGGCAGCAAAGGAAAAAAAGTTTTGCAGGGGCTTGGTCATGGCGGTCAAGTCTTTGACTAGGAGCGACCGCGAGGCGATTTTCGAGCAGATAGTAGGAGATGCTCAAAGGGCAGAGGATGACTTGAAGCTCAAGTCCAAGAGAGGCAGGGATGATTCAGGTAGTACGAATGGTAGTGCGGGACCGACTAAGCGTTCCTATGTGCAGAAGGCAGCACAGCAGGGTCAGGATCAGAGGGTGCCCACTTGTGCCTACTGCAGGAAGGCAGGACACACTTGGAATATTTGTAGAAGGAGGCTGAAGGTGTATTTATTCTGTGGATACGCTGCTCACCAGATGCGAGATTGCCCCACTGTACCTCCATTTGGTAGAGCACAGGATCAGAGAGTTGGAGCTAGGTCATCTGTGGCACAGTATTATGCCCCACACCAGCAGAGGGAGATACCCTAGCAGGGCAAGGCTTATACGTTGACGGTTGAGGAGGCCGATGCTACGGGTGTCGGATTAGCATGTCTGTCTCTTTGTTCTTCTTTCTGTCCTTTTTTATTCCTTGTGGTGTACTTTATTAGTACATATTAGACTTTTCTTTTGTGCTATGGTAGATAGTGTAGTGACTCTGATTGAGACTGTGATAAAACGACCAGTATGACCAAGATCTTCCATATTGTTTAGGTAGAATTTCTTGACTGTGATTGTTGGAGGTTTGACCTAAAGGGAGTGCGATCGACTTTAAATTTCGAGGACGAAATTTTCTAAGGAGGATAGACTTGTCACTACCCCATTTCCAGAGTAGAATTTTTTTATTTTGATTTGGTTAATTGTGTATTTATCATAAATATTTGTATTAATATTTAATTATTTGTTGTATTATTTTTTTATTAGTTATTTTAGTATTTTGGCTAGCCTGGACCCATGTCAGACCCTAGTAGATACATGTGCGACCCAACCAACACCCTTGTGAGGCTTATTTATGGGTTTAGAATTATTATTATATTTTTATTAAGTTAGTTGGAGTGATTAGGAGTTAATTTGAGTGCTTTTGGAACCCCAAACCCAAAACCCAAGTTGCATGACTATAGGAGATGGTGTTTTAGTCATTTGGATTAAGGAACCTACTTTATATTTACTTGGCCGCCCCCCCCCCCCTCCCCCCCTCTTCCTAGACCAAAACCGCAGCCCCCCTTCTTCTTCATTTCTTCTTCTTCTCCACTCCACTCCTCTCCACTCTTTTCTTCTTCTTTTTTTCTTCCCACTTTCATTGCAAGTAAGTCTTTTCTTCTCTTCTTTCTTCTATTCTTTATGGATGTGAACCCTAACCCTATACTTTTCCCTAACCTAGGTGTATAGAGCTTAGATTTAGTGTTGGAGCTTGGGTTGGAAGCTTGAAAGCTTGGTGTGGTGAATTTGGAACTTTTTGGAGACTTTGGCTTGGATTCCAACTCCCAAGAGGTAAACCCTAATTTTTCTTCTTGTGATCACTCTAATATAGTATAATTAGTAGTTTAAAATCTTCTTAGACCTTAGGACTACCCGTGGAAGGAAATTGGAGCTTGTTTGGAGGCGTTTGGAGACTTTGATATTAGGTTTTGTGTCAATTTTGGGTAAAATCCGAGATTGGTCCAATTTTTGATGTTGCCCTAGGTTAGATGAACCTAGGTAGACGTGCTTGGGTGTCTTGAGGATAAGTACGTGTCTCCGTTTGGACACGTGAGATCGTGTCACGGAGATTTGGACGTTTCGAGCGTTTTGGAGGTTTTCATCGTCGTAGGTTCTATGTACGTACGCATTTTTATCACGGACCTAGAATTGAAGAATTAATATTTTTTCTAGGTTATAGACATATAAATTTTAGGCCAATTCCGAGTAGATTTTGTGTGCGTTTTATGAGGTTTCACGAACCGCACTCCACGTGTTCGTTGAAATAACTGAATGGCCATTTCGACTTGGTTTCTAGGTTTTGGGCTTGTGCGCGCATTGGTTTAGCTTCGGAGAGTGTGTGCTAGAGTTTTCGAGTATATATTTGTATATATATATATATATGTTTTTGTGTGTGGGGTGAGTGTGGTTGAGTGTGTGTGTTGGTATTTGTGTGTATAGGTGTGTGTAGTTATATGTGTGTGTATATTTATATTTATATATATATGTGTGTGTGTTTCTATATATATTATATATATATATATATATATATGTGTGTGTGTGTGTGTGTGTGTGTGTGTGTGTGTATATATATATATATATGTTTATGTGTGTGTTAGTGTGTGAGAGTGTGTGTGTGAGAGTGTGTGAGTGTGAGTGTGTGTTTGTTTGTGAGCGTGTGTGTGTGTAAATATATGATTGTATATATATATATATATATATATATATATATATATATATATATATATATATATATATATACACACACACACACACTCATACATATATATACAAACACATATATATATATATACACACACACATATATATATGAGTGTGTGTGTGTATATATATATATATGTGTTTGTATATATATGTATGAGTGTGTGTGTGTGTATATATATATATATATATATATATATATATATATATATATATATATGTATGTGTGTGTGTGTGTGTATGTGTGTGTGTGTGTGTGTTAGTGTGTGTATATATATATATATATGGTTGTGTGTGTATATATATGTATATATGTTTGTGTGTTTATATATATATGTAAGTGTGTGTATGTGCGTGTATATGTTTCTGTGTGTGTGTGTACTTGCGTGTCATAGTGTGGTGTGTCGAGGGAAGAGATGAGAGGGAGGCAGAGAGAGCGAGGTAGAGAGGAGAGAGCAGCACCTGTGGCAGCAATAAGAGCAGCTGCAGTCGCGTTTGCAGCGAGGCACAGTGAACCTCATGCTATAAGGCTTCATGTTAGATAGTTTGTCACTACAAAAAGGGAGTGAACCTCATGCTATAGTGGATGACACCACATGAGGGAGTGAACCTCGGCAGAAGGTCATGTCATAGCGATGTAGCACCGCAAGGAAGCGCAATGCTTCATGCCAAGAAATCTTTAAAAGAACTCACCTAGAGTGTATGGAAAGAGATATAGGCCGTCTCTTAAGGGTAAACTCGTACACACCCAAGATACATACACCCAAAACCAGGCATGTACATGGCCTTTAATATGCAACCGGAAGCACAGTTGATATCATTGTGTGAGTGGAAAGAATTACAGCTATAATGCAGAATTTAAGGGTTAGTCCATTATTATATCATACTATTATTCGACCCATGCAGGAAGATTTAAGTATTAGCGATTCTGACTCGGACTCGGACTCGGACTCGGATTCGGCCTTAAGGAAACAAAGTGGTGCTTTATTGGTGCACTTTGTACTTATCACGTCAGCATCATCGTAAGACGCTTGTGCGCTTTTGTTGCACTCATTTTATGCGTGAGTTTTATGCTCGGATTGCATGTGCGTGTTGCATGAGCCGGCGTTGAACGGGTGCTGAACGGGCGCTGGACGGGCACTGAGCGGGTGCTGAACAGACGCTGAGCGGGCTACGCATTGGGCTACGATTGTGGGATATTAATTTGGTGTATTGGCTTTTTAGTCCTACATCAGAAAGAAGACAAGGGTGGGCTTCCATCCTTCCCTATATAAAGAGCCATCTAGCCTCCTTTTGAGACACACCAAAAGTAGAGAAGGAGTCCAAAGGAGTTCGTTCAAGTCACACAAAGAGGTGACTACGAGTATTTCAGAAGTTCTTTTGTGAACTTGCTAGCTGCTGGAAGCAGGTCGTCGATTGAGGATGAATCTTGCTTTGAGCAAAGATAATTTTTACTGCCCCAGCAAGAATAATTTTTTATTTTGTCTCCTTCTCATTTTTCTTCTTGGTTCGTTCTATATGATTGCAACTACATTTTTCAAGAAAGAACGAAGGTAGTTTTTGTTTTATTGTAACTCTGTTATGTCTGTCTGCAACTGCGATTGCAAGAAAGAACGAAAAATTTGGTTAATTCTGATTCTTTTATAATCTGAGGTGCAACTTGTAATCAATATTTTTATATAGTTCTTCGTTGGATCGAGGTATATCAGTGAGAGAACTTTTGTGTGAACTCCTGATCTCGACTTCAACTTCTTATTCTACCATCTTTGATTAAGCCTCGGGACTAACATATATATATATATATATGTATATATATATATATATATATGTATATATATATATATATATGTATATATATATATATATATATGTATATATATATATATATATATATATATAACTCAAATTTGTTTATATATTAATACTATATAATCTGAAAATTAGATATATTATTATTATATTATTATATTTTTAGTATATCATATTTTTATCTAACAATATTATTATTTTGATATAACTTTTTTCTCTCATGATTTTACTGAAAATTATACAAATAATACATGTACCACACCACTAGTTTATTAAGACTATTCTTAATTATTTAGAATCAAGCTCATGCTCTAAAGTTCAAAATCCTTTTCAGCAAGTCGGATCTCCAACTGACTTGCTAGTAGGAGTGTGCATTATTCAGTTTGGATCAAGAATTGAACCGAATAAGATATTGGGTTCAGTTTTAAAAAATCAGTTCAGTTTCGGTTTGACTTTCACTTTCGATCCAAAATCAAAAATCGAATAAGATTTGTATAATTATTAAATACTCTCAATTTTATGCATATTTTATGATTAAAAATAATATAATTTGAAACAATATTTTAAGTCCAACTTAGATAACAAGTAGTCTAATTTTGAGCCCAACTTTGAACACAATAAACCTATACATAAAAGATGAAGTCAGTTAAAGCCAAGTGAAGCCATGTCAATCCACATAAAGCCAGGTAAAGCCATGTAAAACCAGGTAAAGCCATGTGAAACCAGATAAAGCCATGTACAACTATGTGAAGCCATGTTCAACCAGATAAAACCAAGTCAAGCCATGTCCGATGAAGTCATGTAAAGTCATGCCAAGTCAAGTCTAGTCAATCATGTCATCACGTGTAGCCAGGCAAAGTCGGGTGAAATCGAGTAAAGCCAAGTCAAGTCAAGTTATTTGAAGCCATGTAAGTTCATGTCAAAAATCAGGTCAAGTCATCGCGTGTCCAAAAAAAATCCAGAAGTTTCAACATAAAATCAAGAAAAACCAAGAATTCCTAAAGAAAGTGCACGATCGGTATACCTTCGATACAGTCCAGTACATCATCGATACACCGGTCCAGAGATAAAAAAATATAGCAAGTTCTGGATTCCAACAAATTGGTATACTGTCAGTATACTGTAGCATACCGTCGGTATACCGTTTCAAGTAGGCAAAAAGTTACTAAAAAATAAAGTTCCATAAATCGATATACCATCGGCACAGCCCAGTACACCGTCGGTATGCTGACCAAGACAAAAATCTAACAATGTTGGCAAGATCGGTATACCGTCGGTATGTCGATAGGGTTCACAGAAAAAATATCTAGAAATCAAGTCGGTCGAAATTGGTATACCATCAGTATACTGTAGTATACCATCGGTATGCCAATTTTAAAGAATAAACATGGTTAAGTCTGATTTTTGGGACCCAAATCAAACTCCAAAAATTACCAGAATTAAGTTTTACAAGAAGTCAAGTCTAAGTTAGGTCTCATATCACAATATGGACTAAATCTTACGGTCACAACACCAGTACCGTTTCCGTTACCTAGTTAACAAAAAGAGACAAAATAAAATTCTACCAGAAATTAAAATCGACACGGTCACTAGGCTAAAAATTATGATATGAACAATAATAGTAAATCAAATCTAAACTAAAAAGCAATAACCAAGCTCCAGAAAAGTAAAATGACAGAAAGTAAAAGAAGTTCACGAAATAGGCAAGGTGTACTTGCCTATTGCGAGCTCTCAGCCTAAACCTTCTAGTCCACCACCACGAAGGAGTTCAAAAACCACACTCCAGGTCTCAAGACCACGCTTTCAAGCTCGAGAGAGAAATAAAAAAGAGAGGAGAGAGAAAGAGAAAGAAAGAAATAAAATATCTTTAGTACTATTTATAGAAAAATATCTCAAAAATATCTCGAAAGTGAAACAAATATCTGCCTGGCAGTATACCACCGGTATACCGGTCAGGTAGTAAAGTTTTAATTTTTAGAATTTTTGAGCTTCCTTGAGATCCAATAAAATACAATAACTAGCACAAAAATACGTATCCGCATAAAATATGAATACTGTGAGACGAGTCTCACAACTCTTCCTCCTTAGAAAAATTATGTTCTCAAAATTTCCATAAGGATCCAAAAATCACTAATAAAAAAATCCAAAAAAGCCAGCTCAAAATCAAAAATAAATAAGAAACTCATTTGAGCGTAAAATTTGCTGGACATCAACAAGAAATTAGAAAAAAAATAATAACAAATATAACAGATAAGCTATCAATCAATCACATGCCCATGCTAAGATAGGACTAGGGTATACGAATAAGTATACCTCCCAAGTCGAAGAGAAATGGATAACGAGTACTCATATTGTCCATGTGCTCCCATGTTGACTCGTTAGTGAGTGATGGCCCCAAGAAATACGAACTAACATAATAGTCAGTACGGGCCTCTTCTCATATGATAGGTCAGTACCAATGACTAACTCAAAATAATCCAGGATAAGGCTCGGGTCTGGAATATATCGACGTAACTGAGATACGTGAAATACGTCATCTACCTCATGAAGTGATAGTGGAAGAGCTAAATGATATGATATATCTCTAACTCGCTCAAGAATATCGAACGGGCCTATATATATGGGACTAAGCTTTCCCCGTACTCCAAATCTGATAACTCCACGGTTAGGTAAAATTCTCAGAAATATATGGTCATTGAAAGAGAACTCAAGATGACGACGGTACTAAACTGCCCAATGACGCTGGCGATCCTGAGCCATTCTGAGATTCTCTCTGATCTGCCTGATCATTCCAACCGACTGAAAAAATCATCTCTGGACCAAGCATCTGCCACTCGCCGATATCATCACAAGCTAACGGTGATCTGTATCTCCTACCATATAAAGCCTCGAAGGGTGTCATCTGAATGCTCGCCTGGAAGCTATTGTTATATGAGAAATCTACTAGGTGTAAGTGATCCTCCCAAGATCTACCAAAGTCAAGTGTACAAGCTCAAAGCATATCCTCCAAAGTCTTAATAGTACGCTCCGACTTTCCGTCTGTCTGTGGATGGTAGGCTGAACTAAACTTCAACCTAGTACCCAGACTCTGTTATAGGCTCTGCTAGAAATGAGATATGAACCGTGAATCTCTATCAAAAACTATACTAACTGGTACATCGTACAATCTAACTATTTGCCTCATGTACATCTCAGCTAGATGCTCTGTAGACTGGCCCACTTAGAAAGGAAGAAAGTGAGTAACCTTCATGAGTCGATCCACTATAACCCATATAGTATCTCTGTGAGACAGGAATGCAGGAAGACCGGACACAAAGTCCATAGTAATATGGTCCCACTTTTACTCCAGAATAGATAAAGGCTGAAGTAGTCTGGCCGGTCTCTGATGCACAGCCTTGACCTGCTGACAGACTAAACACCGACAAAATAAACCGAGCTATCTCCCTTTTTATACCATTCCACCAGAAGTACTGACAAAAATCCTGATACATCTTCGTCCCTCCTGGATGTACTGAGTAATGAGAACTGTGGGCTTCTGACATAATCTTCTGCCGAATATCTTCTCTTGGCACACAAATTTTACTCCCAAACCTGAGAGTCTCATTCTTATGAATGCTCAACGATGGTCTGCGTCCTAACTCACACTCTGTTTTAAGCTACCGAAGTCTGACATTACCATTCAGCTCTGCTCTGATCCTCTCAACTATAGAAGACTGAACCTGTAGACTCACCATAAAACTGATATCACCAGGTAATACTACCTCGATATCCATCACCTTCAGATCCTCCAAAATATGGTGCTGCTCTGTCAAGAAGTAAGCTTCTCCTCTCCTGCTCAAAGCATCTACTATGATATTGGCCTTCCCTGGATGATACTGAAGGTCAAGATCATAGTCCGACTATAACTTGAGCCACCTTCTATGTCGCATGTTGAGTTCCTTCTATATGAAAATATATCTCAAGCTCTGGTGGTCTACGAAGATCTCCACTCGATCACTGTCACGACCCGCACCCGGTGTAAGGGCACTAGTCGGAAACAACGCCCAGCCTACGCCACAGAATCGGCGGTAGAACGCTGTCTAGATAATCTATCTAACAATATAATGAACCACCAATAATGATAGTATACTCAATCACAGAACTAAGATAGAATGAGCACGAATCAGATAAAGAAATGAATAGTCACAATACAACTCATGAGTCTAAAATAATACATCAATGAGTCTGAAGAAAGAACAGAAATAAGCTGGAGACAAATCCAGTACAAAGAATACTACAAAACTATAAAGCTACAACTCCAGGGTCAACTGTCTCAGTTGGGATAAGTCCCTCTTGAGCCAGGGTCTCAGAATCTAAACCCACAACATCCTGGGGTCCATAATAGGTAGGGTACTCCTCAGTGTCATCTGGAAAAATATATCCAGTCAGGAAAGGAGCAGAGTACAACCCTAACAGCAGTTCTCAAATAATGATAAAAACTATGTAACAGTAAATAGCTGTGGATAAACAAGATGCATAAATAGAGACAAGAATATAGAGACAATAAGGAAATACTGGAAAGAAATACAATAATGAACAACATGCTGATGGAACAAGAATACTAATGACTAAGTGTGTGAGTACTAGCTTTAACATGTGATCGGCTTGGGAACTTGCACAAGAGTATAATGGCCTGGTTAATCATACGTGCGGTGTATGATCAACACTCACAAGAAACAAGACATGCACAAGGAGGGTATGATCACATATCTACACTAAAATACTCCCCACCCCCGACTGGTATAATAGATCCAACCACGGTACGTTATGGCACGAGATTCCCCAAGAAGATAGCTAGTCTCCCCGAGAATCGGTGTCTGTACATGTACAAGATAACCAATGAAACAATACTTGCACCATATACACCATATACCAAGGAATAACATCTCATGACGAGATCCGGATATACCAATCCGTGTAACCATAGTGTCAAGAGAACATGTATATCTACACTAGATACAACGAACATAGAGGATATCATAAATGAGAAACTATCAGAGAATGTACTCGTCTGAAGTCCAATGAACAGTCTCACAAATGTCTGACTCGGTGCCTCGAAGACCTAGATATGGAATACCACATTAATACAAGGTCCCGGAAAGAGAACAAGTCAAACTAGTCAACTTATAGGTCAATAAATCAATTCTAAGTTGAAAGTCAACTATGGTCAACTCTAAAGTTAACTAAAGTCAAACATGGTCAAACCTAGGTCAACCTTACAAAACATCTATATAAATAATAATATAGAATAAAAATACAACAATTAGGAATCAAGGTTTGATCCCAATTGGTACCCACACAAAGTATACTTAATAATACAATATTATACACTCTAATATAATGTATATACAAACCAATATTTATACAAATAAAAATAATATATCACTACTAGTATTATACCTCACAAAACACATATACAATAATAATATATAAAATATAATTTTAATCTGCCAAATCGTCACTGAAAACAGTGAACAAAACAAGATTTAAATAAAATAGGCTTTCAGTGACAGTTCTTACTGTCACGGAAACCACCGTCGCCAAAGCCGCTGTGCAAACTGTACTGCTGTCACCTATTGGTGACAGTTCTCAACTGTCACAGAAAAGTCTGTCACTGCTGCTGCGAATCCCGCCCACTGCATGAGTTATTAATGACAGTGGCGGCTCTGTCATTAATAATCCGCCGCCACTGTTATAGCGGCTGCTGCTGTAACCGCCTAATTAATGACAGTTCTCTGTCATTAATCCTACTGTCACTAAAAACACAGTAAATATATATATAAATCAATAAATATATAAATCAATATATTTATATATATAAAACAATTAAATAAATAAATATACTTATATATATATAATTAAATAATAATTATTACAAATACATTGCATGACTTAATATACATATTTTACATGGCTAGAAGCACACATAAAATATATTCATTAATAAACAGATAATTATATAATAATTATAAATAATATAATTACACAATTAAACACATAAATATAATTTATAAAACATTTTATGCATAATTTATTTATTTAACATAAGTACATATATAATTGCATGTAAGACAGCTACATACATATATTTATACATCACATTAAAACACATAGAAATATATAGATCTATGCTACAAAAATTACCATAATAAATACACTAAAATAATATATAATATCTATATATATTTGCTAATTATAAATGAAGAATTAAACCACAATTAATTAGATCTATGCAAAAATACACACAATTGGAGAGTATCTCACCGTATCCCACTAGATCTAGGATACGCATGCGAGACGAGTCCAACACACAACCAATTACACCCCGAAGGACACAAACAAATCACAAATAATATTTATGAATAATTTAAAGTGTCAAAAGTAGATCTATGTGTCCGTGTCAAAATACGACATGTTCAAAGCCCCGTGTCGGAGGAAAACCCCCAAATGACACGTATCACCAAATAGTTGGGATACGAACCACAAGTATCCCAATATGGACACGATACTAGCTCCAAACACAAAGCTTATTGTCCAATTGATCTATAGGATCAATTGACACACACAACAAAATGTAAATTCGGAATTCCAACAAAATTGACACAAAAAGCACCATAACTTTCTCCATGGGTCTCCTATGAACACAAAACAAAGTCCTATGGATAGTACATATATATGGGTTGATTTTACATGATTAAATCTCAGATTTGGAAGCTATTTAAATGGGAAAAACTGAATTATACCTATTGGGAGATGGATTCCCAATGAAACCTCCAATTGAGATGAACTTGCTTCCAAATTGTAGATCCTTGCTCCTCTTTGTAGATCCTTGCTTCCTTCTTCTAGATCCTTGCTTCCTTCTTCTCTAATGGTGAATTGGGAAGAATTTGGAATGAATTTGGTAGGGAATTGGATTGGGAATGGAAAAAATTTGGTAGTGGGAAAATTCTAGATCTAGATTTGGAATGAAATGGGAGGAGAGAGAAATTTTCCCCCCTCCTATATAGGCCGGCCATAGCCCCTCCCCCAAGCAATTGTAAAATGTCCAATGTACCCCTTGGGGCCTCTCATGAAGAAATAATTAAGGAAGGAAGCTTCTAGTCTAATCATTTAATTAATTTAATCCATCTCCTTAACTATGGGCTTTCTAAATGGGCCAAGTCTAACTAATTAATTCATGTTGGTCCATGGGTCCAAACTAAACTAGTTGGGTCCACTAGAAATAAGTCCAAAATAATTTAATAATATCTAACAACAATTAAATAATACAACAATTAATTATTTACCATGCACAATATTTATTTAAATAGAAAATTACTAAAATACCCTTTTTCCTAAAATGTGGTAGTGACAAGTCTACCCTCCTTAAAATAATTTCGTCCTCGAAATTCAAAGACAAAAACTACCCCCAGAAAATCACAGAACAGAACTAAAGAATCACAACTAACTAATGAACAGAACATAACAATGAACAGAACATAACTAGAAATAACATACCTCAAGGTACAAACAAATATGGATAACGCTCTCGCATGTCATCCTCTCTCTCCCAGGTAGACTCCCCCGGAGAGTGATGCCTCCATGCGACGCGCACCAAAGGAATAGTCTGGTTCCTCAGCACCTTCTCTCTCCGATCCAGAATTCCAACTGGCTGCTCTGGATAGCTAAGAGTAGGGCCCACCTCTATCTCTGAGTGATCCAATACATGACTAGGATCTGCCACGTATCGTCTCAACTGCGACACATGAAACACGTTGTGCACTCCCTCCAATGCAGGTGGCAAGTCTAGTCTATAAGCAACTGCACCGACCCTCTCTAGAATAGTGAAAGGTCCGATGAATCGCGGACTAAGCTTTCCGCCTCCACCGAAGCGAATCGTGCCTCGTGTCGGAAAAATTCTCAGAAACACCAAACCACCCACCTAGAATAAAATACCACTTTAAGAACTTATCTATAACAAACAACCAAGAACAAGCACACAAAATAAAATCTAAACTATACCTCAAACTCCAAGGGTCTCCGATGGCTATCGGCCCAATGCCGTTGTCTGTCCTGTGCCACTCGAAGTCTGTCTCTGATCAACTGAACCTTCTCTGCTGCATCCACAACCATCTCTGGCCCAAGCAAAACTCTCTCTCCAA
The DNA here is from genome assembly GCA_036927795.1 of Iris macrosiphon. NCBI lineage: Eukaryota > Viridiplantae > Streptophyta > Magnoliopsida > Asparagales > Iridaceae > Iris > Iris macrosiphon. Next base: position 31,543,370 of record JAYESA010000013.1, on the reverse strand, counting down.
CATCGTCCCAAGACAAAGGAGTACGACACCTCCGACCATATAGAGCTTCAAAAGGTGACATCTCTATACTGGCCTGGTAACTGTTGTTGTAAGCAAACTCTACCAAATGGAGATGGTCCTCCCAAGAACCCCCGAAATCTAGTACACAAGTGCGCAACATATCCTCGAGAGTCTGAATAGTCCTCTCTGACTGCCCATCTGTCTGGGGATGATATGCAGTACTGAACTTGAGCTGAGTGCCCAAACTCTCCTGCAAACTCCTCCAGAAATGAGAAGTGAAACGACTATCCCGATCTGAGACTATGCTGACAGGAACTCCATGTATCCTAACGATCTGCCTCACATACATCTCTGCCAGCTTCTCCGTAGACAAACCCACCTTGAAAGGCAAAAAGTGGGCCGACTTGGTCAACCTATCAACAATGACCCAAATTGCGTCTTTCCCTCCTGGAGATCGTGGAAGTCCGGACACAAAATCCATAGTAATGTGTTCCCACTTCCACTCTGGAATGGGTAATGGCTGAAGTAAACCTCCTGGCCTCTGCCTCTCGGCTTTCACCTGCTGGCACACTAAGCATCTGGATACAAACTGTGCCACTTCCCTCTTCATGCCATACCACCACACACTCTCTCGCATATCCCGATACATCTTGTTAGCACCTGGATGTATGGAATACTGAGAGCGATGCGCTTCCTGCAACACCTTCTCTCGCAACTCCCCACTAGGCACACACAATCTAACTCCATGCCTCAAAGATCCATCCTCTGCAATAGTGAAATCATCCTCCAATCATGCTCTCACCTGAGCTCTGATACTCCTCAAAGATACATCATCATACTGTGCTGCCTTGATCCTGTCCATCAAATCTGAGTGTATCTGTAATCCCCACATCTGCATAGCACACCCAGGAACAATCACCTCAATGCCCTAGCTCTCCAAGTCCTCCAACAAATATCGATCCTGTGTCAAGAACATAGCTACCGGATACCTGCTCAAAGCATCGGCAACTACATTGGCTTTCCCAGGATGATATTGCAAAGAGATATCAAAATCCTTCATCAGTTCCAACCACCGACGCTGCCTCATGTTCAACTCCTTCTGCGTGAAAACGTACTTCAAGCTTTTGTGGTCTGTGAAGATTTCCACACGCTCTCCGTACAAATAATATTTCCACAACTTCAGGGCGAATATGACGGCTGCCAACTCCAAATCATGGGTAGGATAGTTCTTTTCATGAGGTCATAATTGCCTGGATGCATAGGCAATCACTTTTCCATGCTGCTGAAGAACACAACCCAAACCCTTCCCCGATGCATCACTATAAATAGTGAAACCTCCGGACCCTGATGGCAACGTCAAAATAGGAGCAGACGTCAACCTCTTCTTCAACTCCTCAAAAGCAACTTGGCAATCCTCCGTCCAGACAAACTCCACATCCTTCCTCGTGAGTCTGGTCATCGGCTCGGCAATCCTCAAAAAATCTTGCACAAACTTCCTGTAGTAGCCTGCCAATCCCAAGAAACTCCTGATCTCTGCTACTGAACTCGGAGTCTTCCAAGATTCCACTGCTGAAATCTTCTTCGGATCCACTGAAATACCATCACCAGTCACAACATGCCCCAAGAATTCTACCTTGTCCAGGAAAAACTCATACTTGGACAACTTCCCATACAGCTTCTCCTTCCTCAGCACATTCAACACAATCCTCAAATGCTCCTCATGCTCCTCCGGTGTCCTCGAGTATATGAGTATGTCATCGATGAACACCACCACGAACTTGTCAAGGTACTGGTGGAACACCTTGTTCATCAAGTTCATAAATACCGCCGGTGCATTAGTCAAACCAAACGGCATCACCATAAACTCGTACTGACCATACCGAGTTCTAAAAGCAGTCTTCGGTATGTCCTCCGGCTTCACCTTTACCTAATGGTAGCCTGATCTCAAATCTATCTTAGAAAACACCTTGGCACCACTCAACTGATCAAATAGATCATCAATCCGTGGCAAAGGATACTTATTCTTGATAGTGAGATTATTCAAAGCTCTGTAATCAATGCACATGCGCACCGATCCATCCTTCTTCGGTACAAACAATACCGGGGCTCCCCATGGTGAAGAACTCGATCTGATAAACCCCTTATCCTGCAATTCGTCCACCTGCTTCTTCAACTCGACCAGCTCGCTGTTGTTTACTCTATAGACATGCTGCAAAATTGGTTCTGCACCTGGCACCAAGTCTATAGAAAATTTAACATCTCGATCTGGCGGCAATCCTGGTAATTCCTCAGGAAACACATCCAAGAACTCTGCTATCAACGGATGTGGCAACTCCTTGTCTTCCACCATAGCTCCACAAATAATGCCTCCTCCCTGCTCCGCGGCTCCTCTAGCAAACTCGAACTCTGGCTCTCCTGGCGGACCAAACAAAACTCTACCTCCTCCACAATCTATGCTAGCACGGTGCCTACTCAACCAATCCATCCCGAGTACAATGTCGTAGCTCGGAAGTGGCATTACAAGTAGACACGCACTCAACTCTCGGCCTCCCAAAGTAACTCTCCGATCCTTGCAAATATCATTAACCAGGATAATGCCTCCCCCGGTCATGATCTTGCAAGTCCTAAGCAAAGACTCAGCTACCAAACCATGCTTTAGAGCAAAAGAAACAGATACAAAACTATGGGAAGCACCACTATCAAACAAAGCTAAAGCTGGAATGAAATCAAGAAGAATAGAACCTGCGATAACATCTCCGGTGGGTTCCTCCTCTTCGACGGTCATAGCAAACGCTCGTCCCTGCCTAGCACCTCCCTGCTGTTGATGCTGGACAAAGCGTTGCTGCTGTGTCGGAAGCGGTCCCCTCGGCTGTGCTGCAGGTGGTCTCGTCTGTGCCCTCGGAGCTGGAGCTGCTCCCTGAACTGCACGACGTGGACACTCCCTCGATTGATGTCCTTCAGTACCACAATACAAACAAACTCCTAGTCTCCTCCTGCAAACTTCCCAGATGTGGCCGGGCTTCTTGCAGAAGTTGCATGGAGCTTGCTGTAACTGTCTCTGCTGCTGAGGTGCCTGGTGAAAAGGCGCTCTAGCTGGAGTCTGGTTCTGTTGTGGCTGCTGGAAAGGTCTGGACTGGAAATGAGGACGTTTGGCAGATACTGCACTGTCGTTGGCCCCCAGAAAAGAATCACGGTCTCTCTTGGTCTTCAAACCCAGATCCCGCTCAACCTTGCGTGCCTCCGCAAGTATCTCCGAGTATGTCTCATAAAAAGACGGAATGAGAATCTTCACTTCCCAGTTAAGACCCTCACAAAAACGAATAGCTCGAACCTCCGGCTCTCTCACCAGATACTCTGTAAATCGGCTCAACCTGCCGAACTCCGCAGCGTATTCCTCCACAGACATGCTCCCCTGAATGAGACTCTCAAATTGTCTCCCCAAGTCAAGCCTGTCTATCCGGGCGAAAAACTTCTTCTTGAAAAGGTCTTTGAATACCTCCCAAGATTGTCCTACGTTAACTAGAACTGGCTCATTCCTGAACCAAGTACGAGCGACGTCGAACAGTTGAAGTCCTACCGCCTCAACCTTTAGATCTTCAGAAAGACGGGACACCCTCATAAGACGCTCAATGTCCTCGAGCCAATCATCAGCATAGACGATGCCCTCCGTCCCTTTGAAAACCTTAGGCTCCAGTTTCTTGAAGTCCTGAATGTTGCCTGGCCGAAGCTGAGCAACTTGAGGAATAACCTGCTGCTGGACCGAAACTCCTCTCTCAACTACAGTACGAGCAAGCTGATGAGCACTCTCGATGCCCTGCCGTAGAACGTCGGTCTGCCTCTGATGTGCCTCTGACTGAGCCCTCTGTGCCTCGAGCATCTCACGAAACAGTGTAAACATCTGTGACGCCTCTGCTGGCACAGGAGGTGGAGGTGGAAGCCCCTCAGATACAGCTGGCACAGTCCTCTGAGTAGGTGGTGGACCTCCGAAAGCAGCTGACACTCCAATCACCGGAGAAGTGACTGGTGCAGGCCCTCGGGATGTCGCAGACCTCTCAGAAACTGCTCTCCCTTGCTGTGATCTAGTCTTAGGCGGCATCCTGAGACAAAGCGAAAGAAAGAATCAATATGGCACAAGATGTAAGATATCAAGGAAAGGACAGTTTAAGGGATCAAGTATCAATGTCAAAGGAGTATAGTTGAATCAAAAGAATTTTCCTAGATGTGATTGAGTATCTCAGCCTATATCCTATATCCTATCGCAGGCTCGCAGTAGTAAAACTAAGTTGTCGCACTACCACGACATCACATACTTGTGAATGCTAGACCTGCATGGGCCACCACCAAAAACGTGTCACGACCCGCACCCGGTGTAAGGGCACTAGTCGGAAACAACGCCCAGCCTACGCCGCAGAATCGGCGGTAGAACGCTGTCTAGATAATCTATCTAACAATATAATGAACCACCAATAATGATAGTATACTCAATCACAGAACTAACATAGAATGAGCACGAATCAGATAAAGAAATGAATAGTCACAATACAACTCATGAGTCTAAAATAATACATCAATGAGTCTGAAGAAAGAACAGAAATAAGCTGGAGACAAATCCAGTACAAAGAATACTACAAAACTATAAAGCTACAACTCCAGGGTCAACTGTCTCAGTTGGGATAAGTCCCTCTTGAGCCAGGGTCTCAGAATCTAAACCCACAACATCCTGGGGTCCATAATAGGTAGGGTACTCCTCAGTGTCATCTAGAAAAATATATCCAGTCAGGAAAGGAGCAGAGTACAACCCTAACAGCAGTTCTTAAATAATGATAAAAACTATGTAACAGTAAATAGCTGTGGATAAACAAGATGCATAAATAGAGACAAGAATATAGAGACAATAAGGAAATACTGGAAAGAAATACAATAATGAACAACATGCTGATGGAACAAGAATACTAATGACTAAGTGTGTGAGTACTAGCTTTAACATGTGATCGGCTTGGGAACTTGCACAAGAGTATAATGGCCTGGTTAATCATACGTGCGGTGTATGATCAACACTCACAAGAAACAAGACATGCACAAGGAGGGTATGATCACATATCTACACTAAAATACTCCCCACCCCCGACTGGTATAATAGATCCAACCACGGTACGTTATGGCACGAGATTCCCCAAGAAGATAGCTAGTCTCCCCGAGAATCGGTGTCTGTACATGTACAAGATAACCAATGAAACAATACTTGCACCATATACACCATATACCAAGGAATAACATCTCATGACGAGATCCGGATATACCAATCTGTGTAACCATAGTGTCAAGAGAACATGTATATCTACACTAGATACAACGAACATAGAGGATATCATAAATGAGAAACTATCAGAGAATGTACTCGCCTGAAGTCCAATGAACAGTCTCACAAATGTCTGACTCGGTGCCTCGAAGACCTAGATATGGAATACCACATTAATACAAGGTCCCGGAAAGAGAACAAGTCAAACTAGTCAACTTATAGGTCAATAAATCAATTCTAAGTTGAAAGTCAACTATGGTCAACTCTAAAGTTAACTAAAGTCAAACATGGTCAAACCTAGGTCAACCTTACAAAACATCTATATAAATAATAATATAGAATAAAAATACAACAATTAGGAATCAAGGTTTGATCCCAATTGGTACCCACACAAAGTATACTTAATAATACAATATTATACACTCTAATATAATGTATATACAAACCAATATTTATACAAATAAAAATAATATATCACTACTAGTATTATACCTCACAAAACACATATACAATAATAATATATAAAATATAATTTTAATCTGCCAAATCGTCACTGAAAACAGTGAACAAAACAAGATTTAAATAAAATAGGCTTTCAGTGACAGTTCTTACTGTCACGGAAACCACCGTCGCCAAAGCCGCTGTGCAAACTGTACTGCTGTCACCTATTGGTGACAGTTCTCAACTGTCACAGAAAAGTCTGTCACTGCTGCTGCGAATCCCGCCCACTGCATGAGTTATTAATGACAGTGGCGGCTCTGTCATTAATAATCCGCCGCCACTGTTACAGCGGCTGCTGCTGTAACCGCCTAATTAATGACAGTTCTCTGTCATTAATCCTACTGTCACTAAAAACACAGTAAATATATATATAAATCAATAAATATATAAATCAATATATTTATATATATAAAACAATTAAATAAATAAATATACTTATATATATATAATTAAATAATAATTATTACAAATACATTGCATGACTTAATATACATATTTTACATGGCTAGAAGCACACATAAAATATATTCATTAATAAACAGATAATTATATAATAATTATAAATAATATAATTACACAATTAAACACATAAATATAATTTATAAAACATTTTATGCATAATTTATTTATTTAACATAAGTACATATATAATTGCATGTAAGACAGCTACATACATATATTTATACATCACATTAAAACACATAGAAATATATAGATCTATGCTACAAAAATTACCATAATAAATACACTAAAATAATATATAATATCTATATATATTTGCTAATTATAAATGAAGAATTGAACCACAATTAATTAGATCTATGCAAAAATACACACAATTGGAGAGTATCTCACCGTATCCCACTAGATCTAGGATACGCATGCGACACGAGTCCAACACACAACCAATTGCACTCCGAAGGACACAAACAAATCACAAATAATATTTATGAATAATTTAAAGTGTCAAAAGTAGATCTATGTGTCCGTGTCAAAATACGACATGTTCAAAGCCCCGTGTCGGAGGAAAACCCCCAAATGACACGTATCACCAAATAGTTGGGATACGAACCACAAGTATCCCAATATGGACACGACACTAGCTCCAAACACAAAGCTCATTGTCCAATTGATCTATAGGATCAATTGACACACACAACAAAATATAAATTCGGAATTCCAACAAAATTGACACAAAAAGCACCATAACTTTCTCCATGGGTCTCCTATGAACACAAAACAAAGTCCTATGGATAGTACATATATATGGGTTGATTTTACATGATTAAATCTCAGATTTGGAAGCTATTTAAATGGGAAAAACTGAATTATACCTATTGGGAGATGGATTCCCAATGAAACCTCCAATTGAGATGAACTTGCTTCCAAATTGTAGATCCTTGCTCCTCTTTGTAGATCATTGCTTCCTTCTTCTAGATCCTTGCTTCCTTCTTCTCTAATAGTGAATTGGGAAGAATTTGGAATGAATTTGGTAGGGAATTGGATTGGGAATGGAGGGAATTTGGTAGTGGGAAAATTCTAGATCTAGATTTGGAATGAAATGGGAGGAGAGAGAAATTTCCCCCCTCCTATATAGGCCGGCCATAGCCCCTCCCCCAAGCAATTGTAAAATGTCCAATGTACCCCTTGGGGCTTCTCATGAAGAAATAATTAAGGAAGGAAGCTTCTAGTCTAATCATTTAATTAATTTAATCCATCTCCTTAACTATGGGCTTTCTAAATGGGCCAAGTCTAACTAATTAATTCATGTTGGTCCATGGGTCCAAACTAAACTAGTTGGGTCCACTAGAAATAAGTCCAAAATAATTTAATAATATCTAACAACAATTAAATAATACAACAATTAATTATTTACCATGCACAATATTTATTTAAATAGGAAATTACTAAAATACCCTTTTTCCTAAAATGTGGTAGTGACAATCACTATATAGGTAATGCCTCCAGAGCTTAAGTGCAAACACTACAGCTGCCAACTTAAGATCATGTATTGGATAACTCTTCTCATGGTCTCAAAGCTGCTGAGATGTATAAGCTATCACTTTACCATATTGCATAAGGACACTCCCTATTCCCACTCCTGAAGTATCATAATACACTGAGAACACACCTGGTCCCACAGAAACTGTCAAAATAGGATCCGAAATCAAAATCTGCTTAAGCTTCTCGAAAAAAGTCTGATAAACAACTGACCACTCAAAGCGCACATCCTTACATGTCAGTCGTGTCAAGGCTATGGAGATCATAGCAAAGTCTGCCATAAATTGCCTGTAGTAGCCTACTAGACCCAGAAAACTGCGTATATCTGAAGATGCTCGGGGTACTGTCCAACTCTCAATAGCCTCCACCTTCTTGGGATCTATCTCGACTCCTCCTTCAGAAATGATATATTCCAAGAATAAGATACGATCAAGCCAGAACTCACACTTGCTTAACTTTGTATATAGCAGCTGCTCTCGAAGAATCTGAAGAACTACGCAAAGATGCTACTCATACTCTTCCTCACTCCGACTATAGACCAAGATATCATCAATAAATACTATCACAAACTAGTTTAGGTATGGCATAAAGATGGTATTCATGAGAGACATGAATATAGCTGATGCATTGGTCGCTCCAAATGGCATAATTAGGAACTCCCAATGACCATATCTAGATTTGAATGCCATCTTGGGTATGTCCTGCTCTCTGACTATGATCTGATAATACCCAGACCATAAATCAATCTTCAAAAATATAGTTGCCCCACTGAGCTGATCAAACAAGTCATCTATCATGGGCAAGGGATTCTTGTTCTTAATGGTTGTCGTATTTAGTATTCTATAATCAATAACTAAACGCGATGAACCATCCTTATTTTAACAAGAAGTACCGGGGCTCCCCAAGGCGATACACTAGGACTAATGAATCCCTTGGCTCTCAAATTCTCAATCATCCGGTATAAGATCTCCAACTTAGATGGTGACATCCTGTAAACTCTCTCTGATACTAGCTCTGCTTTCGGGATCAAATTAATGTAGAAATCCATATCTCTAACTGGTGGTACACCTGGTAGCTCGTCGAAAAATATGTCAGAAAACTCATAAAATACTTCAAAAAAATGTGCCTCCTCAGTCTCTGCCATTATCAATATAACCTCCGATAACTCTACTGTACCTCTCAAGAATGAGAACTTCTCCCCACAAGGTACACGAAAGATAACCTTGCCACTATGGAAATCTATTGTTACTCAACCAATCTATCCCAAAAATGATATCATAATCACCCATAGGAAACTCTATCAGCCTTATGAGAAACTCTCTCCCGCACACTATAACTCTACACGAGGGATACACTCTATCTACTCCCACAAGACCATTACTGGTAAGTATATTCAACCTTACAGGTAAGGACTCAAACTCCAATCCAACTCATGTCGTAAAGCATGCAGATATAAATGAATGTGATATACTAGAATCAAATAAAGCTGAAGTTGAATGAAAGTTGACGAGAATGGTACCTGATACCACCTTTCCTGCTGCCAAAGCCTCCTTCATCGATAGCAAGAAGGCTCAACCCTGCCCTCTAGGTGCAGGTCCCCTCTGCTACTGACCTTTAGGTCTCGACTGTGCTTGGGCCTGCGTATACTGCTGCAGCCTCTGCTGAAATGCCTAAGCCTGTGAAGGTAAAGGCCTCTGAATCTGCGACTGCAGCACTGGTGTTGGTGCCCTGTACTACGGTATTGATGGCCAAACTGCTGAGTGGGCCGATAATGATCCAGTCTGGTTCCTCCTAGGATATGCTTCAAATATGTGGTCTGATGCCCCAAACACCAAGCATAATCTATGTGCCCTACGGCACTCTGATACTATATGCCCAGGTTTTCCATAATGGAAACTACGGAAAGAAGAATAAGAAGAAGAAGAAGAAGAAGAAGAAGAAGATGATGATGATGATGACTGCCTCTGCTGAGGGATTGTCTGGGAAGACTGTCGAGATAATGTTCTCCTCCTCGAGGATCCAATCGTCTGGGCTCAAACTGCTGGAGCTGGTGCTGATGACTGAGATGCTAGTCTTCCTAAAATATTGGGCCTCTTCTGGCTCCCAATTCGATCTGTAATCCTCTGCGATGTGTACTCATACCTCATGGCTACCCGTATCACAGCGTCAAAGGTCTAAAACTCATGCTGCTCTACCGCAAAGATAATCTCTAAATGGAGTCCCTGATGGAACCTCATCGCCCTCTCCAACTCGATTGCTACTAAAGTGGGAGCAAATCGACTATGTCTCAGAAACTCTATCGCGTAACTATCGACGGTCCTGACCTCCTGGCTGAGGGTGTTAAACCTCTGTTAAAGCTCGTAATATGCCACCGTGTTAAAATATCTTGCCTGAAATCTTTCAGTAAAAATTGTCATAGAATCGGTGCTATGAGAGAAACCTCATGCGTTGCCTACCAGTCGCAAGCTATGTCCAATAACTATAGCCTCACTACTGCTACACGCTCTCTAGCCGGAGTCCCTGCTGCCTCCAAGATGGCCTCAGTGTCTTGCAGCCAAGTATCGGACGAAATTGCGTGCTCTGTGCCATAAAAGTACAGAGGACTGAGATGCTTGAAGCTGGTCGCAGAATTATGGATCTGAGAACCACCTCGCTCCAATGCTGTCCGGACCGACTGAGTGAGTACATCACTCTAGTGCTGCTGGGTTATCATAAAACCTCGTAGGACATCCATTAGGTCTCGGGCAACACCCTATGGCTGCTCGGGCTGAATTGGGTGCACAGGTGCTGCCTGCTAGTCCGATATTGTCGGTCGATCTGCCTCAGGATCTACTCTAGACTCTGCCCTTGAATGCTGAGGCCGATCTCCACGAATATGCTAGGCTCCCGAGTGTTGACCCTCCTCGAGCTGCCCTTGATCCATCTGGTCGATAGTAACAGGAATAGTGACCCTAAAAGTTAAGGACACAAGAGTCAATCGGAGAACATGATAGATCAACGAATGAGCAGGTATCAGATCAAGAATCATAGATGGAGAAAAATAACTAGGGATCAAGGGGAATATTTTAGGATTGAGACATCTAGCAAAAATAATAACCCCCATATATCTGTAAAAACCAGATCAAATCTGCTCAGATAGACATAATTCGCTCAGACAGACCTACATGGGCCACCACTAAAATTGTGTCATATCCGAAAACCAGGATACTATAAAATGGACTGACAAGGCCAGATACGTATACTTAGAGCACTCCGGTACTCCGTATATACGGTAAAGTTGTAAGACATGAGGGGTCACTACTATAAACCAACAATCAAGCCTAGGTCCAATAAACCCTAATGTCATAATTACAAGAAAAACAGGAATAATAACAAGAAGTAAGATCAGCTAAAATATAATAGTAAAGCATTCCAAACTATAATATACAGAAGATCATGATGCTAGTAAACACAGAATGAATAGACTAGCTAGAATCTTAGTCATACATAATCAACCTAAGGATCTGTCAATCATACTAATGCTCGTAGGCTAACTGATCAAATCAAAACATGAGATCAACACATGCTCGATGGCTAAACACCCACAAATAGAATGTACATCAGAGTAGGAAACTACAAAAATCCACTCAAGCGGTCTGGTGCTCCTGGTGGCCACCATCCTCAAAAAAGTACGAAAAATTCTCCGGTGCTGGTACTTGATCTGGCCATGCAAAACCAGTAGGGTCAGACCACCAAATAGAAAGTACCATAAAGGAAGCCAATCTAGAAACTTAAACCAACAATACAAGCAATACAAATACTGAAAGTAAAAACTGAATGTAAAAGATCTCAGGATAGTAAAGTAATACTTTAAATCTACAATGAAACATATCCTGGCTGATAATCAATAGAGTAACAAATGCAGAAAATAAAAGTGTGGTCATGTAAAGCCTAGACTGTCTATCATCCATAAAATATAGTAAATCATATAAGTATGGCTTGATACTTAAGCTAAATAGGGTTATCACAATCATAATTACTATTAATTATAATGCAACGTGATTGCCAGAGTTTCTTCTGATCGCATTCCCTTGTAGTCCGTCCGGGATATCCATACGCACAAACTAGAACCGAATACGCCTCAAGATAGTCCAAAATATAAACCACTGGATACTCCTCAAGATAACTGTATGAATAACCGGGACTACATGTAATCTAGGAAAATTTCTAGCTATGTACTAAGTAAATCTCTAGTTATAAACTCCTAGCAGTTTCTTGTATGAATCCGGGTAGGACATTCTGCAGAATCCATCTAAGACAAGATACAACAAAATAAGTTCTAATAGTAATATAAATAAGTTTAATATACATTGCATAAACGAACTCATGTAATCCACGACAACAACCAAGCCATGTGTAACTAAGTGAAGCCAGGTAAAGCCAAGTGAAGCCAGGTGAAGCCATATAAAACTAGGTAAAGTCATGTGAAACTAGGTAAAGCCATGTATAATTATGTGAATCCATGTCCAACCAGATAAAACCAAGTAAAACCAAGTCAAGTCATGTCGGATGAAGCCATGTAAAGTCATGCCAAGTCAAGTCCAGTCAATCATGTCATCACATGTAGCCGGACAAAGTCGGGTGAAATCGAGTAAAGCCAAGTTAAGTCAAGTCAAGTTAAGTCAAGTCATCTGAAACCATGTAAGTTTGTCACGCCCCAGTCCCAAAATACGTAGGACTAAGAATACGTAACACGCCAGCCGTATGTATACGAACTCCAATATATGGAAACCATATACACACGTACGCTGTATATGAATATTCAATCCACAGTGGTAATATATGTCACAATAAGTCACACGCAGTTCTATATCTCATCCACAACATAAATAATAGAATAATGGAAATCAATAACTGAATATCAAAGGAGCAGTCTCAAATAGTAATCTCAAAGTGTGATAGTCGGGTGGAAACAAATCCACTGTAAATCGACTATAATAAACTACTAAAGAGAGAAGAGAATAACTCTAATATAAGAATAAATGTCTAGAAGAAGAATAGCAACTAGAATCTCTAAACAGCTGCAATGAATCACATATAATCGGAAGGTAAGATCTCCTCAGACTGATAGGTAGCGTCAGGTCCAGGTCCATACTCCTGCGGGTACTCCTGCTCACCTATATCTGGAAGGGACCAGGTCCTCAGAGGGACGTAACAAGATACAAAAAGCACATGCCAATAAAGTACTGAAAATAAATATCCATTGGGGTCGCCTAACCATCTATGTGAATGCAGTTTGAGAACAACTTTCTAACAAGTGGGCTATCTGGCCATAAATGGGATTGGCATGGTTCTCTTAGAGATCCAGGGGCCTACAAAGGCACGTCGTCTTTTGAACGGCGGAGGCCCGCCAAGTAGTATAGGTGTCATCATGACCGCGCATCTCCGACGGAGCGTACGGGTTACACAAGGAAAGTGCAAAGGAGCCCAAATGCCTTACTTGTTGTTCTCCCCACCCAATGCTCTAAGCATGTCATGTCCATGATACGATAATACCTCTAATAACCGCCAGGTCTACTAGCATGCAAAGTTTCTATTGGCAGTTATCCCTATCCGTCGCACGACCTATACGTACCGGTGGCCAGCCGAGTACGCAAGTTCGTGTCCTACATTTGACTCACACTCGTGTAAGAATAGTGTCATGGCCAATGAAACATAAATGCCTCATGAATATGGGGTAGTCTCATAAAGTAGGTCCGATGCATATGCATAAATAAAAACATAGTACGACGACACCGTCGTTGCACCCAAGTTTCCTTGGACGCGCAGTTTATATAGCAGTTAAAATAAATGAACTAAATAAACAGAAAATAAATATGCATGCCTCATATGGAATGTAAATACAGTACAATGGCAAGGTATACTTGCCTGGCAAGAAATCTGTAAAGTGTACGCGCCCAAATGTCAAGGACACTGAACCTGGAACTAAGGACTCCGAACAAACGTCTCCGGATGCTGAAATAAACATCACCAACATTTCCGGAATGAGCAAAATAGCTAAAAAGTACATCCCTTTCGTCCAATTTGGACACAGGAGCAAAACGGTAATTTCGGATAAAAGTGGGGTCCACGAGTGGCCCACTTTGCACCGAAAAGCGTGCCAAGGGTAACAGTCTCTAAATGGGACAAACTATAGGTCAAACAACTCTAGATGTCAATACGAACCCAACGGTATGTCCAAATGTGGATTTCGATGGGCCGAACAAAATTTTGTCCAAAAAGTCAACTGTGGGGCCCGCCAATTGGCGATTTGGTCAACCGTCTCAGAAATGCTTGAAAATTGGGTCACAAGACCAGCACGTTACCACGAGTCCAGTGGCACAAGTTTTGTCACAATCTGACAAGCGTGCACAAAATACGCACGAGTTCCACAAAAGTTGTGACACGGGATGTGTCCGCGGATACGACCTGATTCCGGCGCGCACACGCGTCCGAATCGGTCCCCATGAATTTTTACGTGTCTGGTTATGCTGCGTGCACCATTCGGTATACTTGGCACACGGTGGGGCGGTCCCGTTTGGCGGGGCGCGCTCCGTTTTCCAACTTTTGGAAATCTGGAAAAAGTGGGTGCGCGCAGTTTTGTGACGAATATCATTATGTCCACAGCAACTAATAGCATAGGGTTATTTAACAAAAAATAAACTAGGTCAAGTATTCTACAGGTATCAAAAAGAATCACCGAATTCGGATCTCTGTGGTGGGAGATACGAACTCGGCAATATGGGTGGTCATTCTGGAATTCTGCGATTCCAGAATTCTGTCTGCTCGCGCCGACTTGGATGCTATTTTTTACCTAGGGGTACACATTTTCCGAGGTTGGCTATAAAATAAATATGGAAGAGGGTTAAGGGGTGATCATACCTATGAAGACGGAACAGCGTTTGGTTGAGCGAGTCGACAGAAAATCACTCCGAAGCGAAGGTGCCTCGAGTGGGATTCTGCAAGGTGCGAGGTCGGAGTCGACGGGATGGTTGGATGGCTTGGTGGGGCTTCTCTGGCTGCGGTGACGGCTTTAGATGGGAAGAGGAGGTCTGGAGTTTTAGATTAGGATTTGAGAGAAATATATATATATATATATATATATATATATATATATATATATATATATATATATATATATATATATATATATATATAATAATTTGGAGAGAGCGGATGGGAATAGGCGGCCAAAGGTTTGCGGGCAACAAGGGGTCGGGTCCTGCTTGGCTACGAAGTTGCTGAAGTAGGCGGGTTGGTGGATGAAATATGCTAATGAGTGGGCGATCCCAGGAAGAATTGGCTGAAGTGGGTGTAGCAATTCCTAAGGAATGTAGTATAGTAGTAGTAGTAGTAATTATTATAACTTTTTATTATTATTAAACTTATTAGTTAATTTCTTTAATAATTCTTTTCTTAATCTTTTCTTTTCTTAATATATATATACATATATATATTTGTGTATACATATATATTATATATATATTCTCATAAGAAAATTTATGGATTCGAATAATGCACACCATTAGGCTAGCAACTGCTCAAGGGGTCTCCTATATGGAATAAATTCCGAAAAAAATTTGATGGTCACATAAGTCATCTAAGTGCCCGAACACCTAAAATAAAAATTATTAAAAATCTAATTCTCCTATTTAGACCTAATTACTACAATTTAATTAATAATTAATAAATAAAGGGTATATACGATTTTCTAGGAAGGGGGTTTTACATTCTACCCAACTTGTAAAAATTTTGTCCTCGAAATTAAAATTAAGCCACGATAGAATGCAATGATGGTATAAGATATAAATTAACAATGTAAATTCATACCTTGGTCTCCGAATAGGTTCGAAAAACGCTTGCGCATGTCGTCCTCGCGCTCCCAAGTTGATTCTCCTGGCGCTCCATGCCTCCATGCTACGCAAACCAAGGGAATAGACTGGTTCCTCAATACCTTCTCTCGACGATCAAGGATTCCCACGGGTTGCTCTTGGTATGACAAGCTCGGCCCAATGGTGATCTCTGAATGGTCGAGAACATGACTGCTGTCTGCCACATATCGCCTGAGCTGCGATACATGGAATACGACATGTACTCCCTCCAGTGAAGGTGGTAGCGCAAGTCGATATGCCACCTCTCCAACTCTCTCGAGCACGTCAAATGGTCCAATATACCTTGGACTCAATTTACCGCGCCCTCCGAATCGGATGGTGCCTCTGGTCGGTGATATCCTCAAGAAGACGTGATCGCCCTCTTTGAACTCCAAGGGACGACGATGAAGGTCTGCCCACTACTTCTGCCTGTCTTGCGCTGCTCGCAAGTGTCCCTGAATCTTCTTGACTGTCTCTACGGTGTTGACCACCAACTCGGGTCCCAGAATCTGACGTTCTCCCACGTCGCTCTAACATACAGGAGACCTACATTTTCTTCCATACAATGCTTCAAACGGAGCCATCTGGATACTCGCCTGATAGCTATTGTTGTAAGAAAACTCTACAAGATGTAGGTGGTCCTCCCACGATCCTCCGAAGTCTATCATGCAAGCCCTCAATATGTCCTCCAAGGTCTGAATAGTACGCTCTGACTGTCTATCTGTCTGCGGGTGGTAAGATGTACTGAACTTCAGACGAGTACCAAGACTCTCTTGCATGCTCCTCCAAAAGTGCGATGTGAAGCGCGAATCTCTGTCCGATACAATGCTGACTGGTATACCGTGCAATCTCACGATCTGCCTCATATATAAATTAGCTAAAGCTTCTGTAGATTGACCCACTCTAAAAGGTATAAAATGGGCTGACTTGGTGAGTCGGTCCACTATTACCCACACTGCATCTCTTCCACTTGGACTATTGGAAAAACCCGTGACGAAGTCCATAGTGATGTGCTCCCACTTCCACTCTGGAATCGGAAGCGGTTGCAATAATCCAGCTGTCCTCTGGTGCTCCGCCTTCACTTGTTGACATACCAGACATTTAGCTACAAAGCGAGCTATCTCTCTCTTCATCCCATGCCACCAAAAGTGTTGTCGTAAGTCACGATACATTTTGGTGCCTCCAGGATGAATAGAATAAATCGAACTATGAGCCTCTGTCATCAGCTCCTGTCGAATCTCTCCATTTGGAACATAAAGACGATCACTACATCGTAATGTCCCATCCTCGTGAATGCGCAATTCGGTCTGCTCTCTGGCCTCTGTTCTTTCCTTTAGTCTCCTGAATCTGGCATCTGTAGGCAAAGCTGCCTTAATCCTCTCTACCAATGATGATTGAACTTATAAGTTGGCTAGTGTCCCATCTGCTCCGGGTACTATCACTTCAATGCCAAGCTCTTGCAAGTCCTCCAAAAGTTCCCTCTGTGCTGTCAAGAGGTAGGCTGCTGGCTTCCGGCTTAACGCGTCTGCTACCACGTTAGCCTTGCCTGGATGATAATGTAGCTCTATCTCGAAATCTTTTATTAACTCGAGCCATCGACGTTGCCTCATATTTAACTCCTTCTGCGTGAAGACGTACTTGAGGCTTTTGTGGTCTGTATAGATTTCCACTCATTTCCCATATAAGTAATGTCTTCATAGCTTCAGAGCAAATACAACGGCTGCAAGTTCCAAGTCATGAGTCGGATAGTTCTTCTCATGTACTCGTAACTGCCTAGATGCATATGCAATCACCTTGCCATGCTGCATCAATACGCATCCTAAGCCTTTTCCTGATGCGTCACTGTAGATCACATAACCTCCTGATCCTGACGGAATCGCCAATACTGGTGCTGTAGTCAGTCGCTTCTTCAACTCTTCAAAGGCTGCTTGACACTCGTCAGTCCATATAAATTCTTGATCCTTACAAGTCAAACGAGTCATAGGTGCCGCTATCCTTGAGAAGTTTTCCATAAACCGTCGGTAATATCCCGTAAGTCCAAGGAAACTCCTCACCTCTGCTGCTGATTTAGGAACAGGCCATGTCTCAACTGCTGAGATCTTCTCTGGATCAACAGAAATACTATCTCCTGTAACAACATATCCAAGAAATGAAACTCTGTCCAAGAAGAACTCACATTTGCTGAGTTTAGCATATAACTGCTCTCTCCTCAAAGTCTCTAGAATAATCCGCAGGTGCTCCTCGTGCTTCTCGTGGCTCTTCGAATAGACAAGTATATCATCTATGAAGACGACCACGAACTGGTCCAAGTACTGGTGGAAGACTCGATTCATCAAGTCCATGAAGATCGCTGGAGCATTGGTCAATCCAAATGGCATGACCAAAAACTCGTAGTGTCCATATCTTGTTCTGAATGCGGTCTTCGGGATGTCCTGCTTTCGTACCTTCACTTGGTGATATCCCGATCTCAGATCTATCTTCGAGAATACCTTAGCTCCACTGAGTTGATCAAACAGGTCATCAATGCGTGGCAATGGATATTTGTTCTTTACTGTCACTGCATTCAAGGCTCTGTAGTCAATGCACATACGCACTGACCCATCCTTCTTGGGTACAAACAACACTGGTGCTCCCCAGGGTGATGCACTCGGTCGGATGAAACCTTTCTCCTCTAGCTCTTTTAACTGTGCCTTCAGCTCGTCCATCTCCTTCTTCGCCAGTCTGTAAACATACGATACTATAGGTGCTGCTCTGGGTGCTAGTTCAATTGAAAACTCTACGTCTCTGTCTGGTGGTAGTCCTGGCAAATCCTCTGGAAAGACGTCTAGAAATTCTGAAATAATGGGATGATAGACAACATCGTCCATTGCGAGCTGCATACCATCAAGAATTTCTATGGATCCTCGGACAAACTCAAGTTCAGGCTGGCTTGGTACCTTAAAAAGAATGTTTCCTTCAAAGCAGTCGAAGAAAGCATGGTACTTGCTTAGCCAGTCCATTCCAAGCACAATATCAAAAGATGGCATAGGAAGGACTAAGAGTTGGGCGTTCATCTCTCTGCCACGTATCACTATAGGGCCCGATCTACAAACTCGACTAACTGATACAACTCCTCCTCCGGTAAGAATTCTAACACAACTAGATAATGGTGTAGAAGCAATATTGTATTTGGCAATAAAACTAGATGATATGAATGAGTGGGTGGCTCCCGTATCAAATAATGTCACCGCAGGAAAAGTAAAAGCAAGGGTAATACCTGCTATGACATCCACCTCATGATCCAGGTCATCTACCTCCAATGCAAAAGCTCGCCCGTTCCTCTGCGGTTGTCCATGTCCGGTCCTCATATACTGCTCCTCCTGAGTGGGTAGCGGTGGTCCTCTCTGAAATCCTCCTGCTGCTGGGGGACGGGGTGCTCCTGGTCCGGTCATCTGCTGGGCTGGCTTCGGTGCTGGAAGCGCTAGTCTCTGAATTGGTGGTGGGAGTATCGATGTCTGCATTGGGCAGTCTCTCGCCATGTGCTGCCCGGAGCCATATCTCAGACACTGACCCAAGCGAGTCCGACAATCTCTCGATACATGTCTGCGTTTCCCACAATAATTGCAGTAGGGCTTCTCTGGATTCTGGTATGGTCCAGCTCTGTGTTGCTGATGCTGCTGTGCTAAGGGACGTCTGATAGGTCCTCCCTGTTGTGTCCTGGCTGGTCCTTGATGTACCCTTGCTGATCCTTGTTGTATCCTCAGCTGACCTCCTTTTCCTCTGCTAATGGTTTCCTGAAATCTGGTCTCTGTCAGAAGTTCAGCATAAGAGACTCGGGACTGCGAGCTTGTATAATGTTGTAGCTCCTGGGTCAGTCCTCGATGAAATCTCTTAGCCTTAGCCAAGTCATTTGGTATCAAAGCAGCGCCATATTTGCTGAGTCGACTAAACTCGGCATCATACTCGTCCACGGTTCGGTTCCCTTGCTCTAAGTGAAGAAACTGATCATACAAGGTGTCCCTGACAGTGTCCGGGAAGTACTTTCCCTCAAAGAACTCCAAGAACTGCTCCCAAGTCTGGTAAGTACCCAACTGGCGCTCCATGGATTCCCACCAGTGATGGGCATTACCATCTAGAAGCGTCCGTACACCTGTCATCCATAGGTCCGTGGGTAACTGTGATGCCTCCAGTAGCTTCTGCGTGTGAGTGATCCAGCTGGTGGTCTCCTCCGGGCTCTCAGTGCCCTTGTACTGCCTTGCACCCATCTGAACAAAATCCTTTACTGATCCAACCCTAGCTCGAGGTATTGGAGCTAGTGCTTGGGCTGGTACAGTAGCATGTGCAGCCATCCTCTCCAGTGCTGCCAAAAATTCTTGCCTCTGCTCAGCTGTCTGCTGCCTCTGCTCGGCTGCCTGCTGCCTCTGCTCGGCTGCCTGCTGCCTCTGTTCCTGTATCATCATATGAAAGAATTGGAACATCTGCGCTTGGCCATCTTGCGGTACTGGGGCGGGTGGAAGGTTCCCAATAGGTGAAGCAGGAAGATCAGATGGAACTGGGGTGTGAGTCTGTCCATCTGGTCCCGGAAGTCTAGGAATCGTTGGGGTCCCTCCTTGAGTCTGACCATTGACTCCAGAAGTTGTGTCGCCATTGGCGGCAGTACATCCATTTTGCAAATCCATCTCTCTGCAGTTGATGTACGAAACGATTAGAAAAAGTACAAGAATCAAACAGGATGCAAGTATTAAATAGGAAGGATGAGTTTCAATCAAGCGTGGATGAGATCCTTATACTCTATTCCTATACGCAGGCTTGTTCGGTACGGTTACGTAACCGAGACAATATATTCTTGACCTGCATGGGCCACCACAAAAACATGTCACGCCCCAGTCCCAAAATACGTAGGACTAAGAATACGTAACACGCCAGCCGTATGTATACGAACTCCAATATATAGAAACCATATACACACGTACGCTGTATATGAATATTCAATCCACAGTGGTAATATATGTCACAACAAGTCACACGCAGTTCTATATCTCATCCATAACATAAATAATAGAATAATGGAAATCAATAACTGAATATCAAAGGAGCAGTCTCAAATAGTAATCTCAAAGTGTGATAGTCGGGTGGAAACAAATCCACTGTAAATCGACTATAATAAACTACTAAAGAGAGAAGAGAATAACTCTAATATAAGAATAAATGTCTAGAAGAAGAATAGCAACTAGAATCTCTAAACAGCTGCAATGAATCACATATAATCGGAAGGTAAGATCTCCTCAGACTGATAGGTAGCGTCAGGTCCAGGTCCATACTCCTGCGGGTACTCCTGCTCACCTATATCTGGAAGGGACCAGGTCCTCAGAGGGACGTAACAAGATACAAAAAGCACATGCCAATAAAGTACTAAAAATAAACATCCATTGGGGTCGTCTAACCATCTATGTGAATGCAGTTTGAGAATAACTTTCTAACAAGTGGGCTATCTGGCCATAAATGGGATTGTCATGGTTCTCTTGGAGATCCAGGGGCCTACAAAGGCACGTCGTCTTTTGAACGGCGGAGGCCCGCCAAGTAGTATAGGTGTCATCATGACCGCGCATCTTCGACGGAGCGTACGGGTTACACAAGGAAAGTGCAAAGGAGCCCAAATGCCTTACTTGTTGTTCTCCCCACCCAATGCTCTAAGCATGTCATGTCCATGACACGATAATACCTCTAATAACTGCCAGGTCTACTAGCATGCAAAGTTTCTATTGGCAGTTATCCCTATCCGTCGTACGACCTATACGTACCGGTGGCCAGCCGAGTACGCAAGTCCGTGTCCTACATGTGACTCACACTCGTGTAAGAATAGTGTCATAGCCAATGAAACATAAATGCCTCATGAATATGGGGTAGTCTCATAAAGTAGGTCCGATGCATATGCATAAATAAAAATATAGTACGACGACACCGTCGTTGCACCCAAGTTTCCTTGGACGCGCAGTTTATATAGCAGTTAAAATAAATGAACTAAATAAACAGAAAATAAATATGCATGCCTCATATGGAATGTAAATACAGTACAATGGCAAGGTATACTTGCCTGGCAAAAAATCTGTAAAGTGTACGCATCCAAATGTCAAGGACACTGAACCTGGAACTAAGGACTCCGAACAAACGTCTCCGAATGCTGAAATAAACATCACCAACATTTCCGGAATGAGCAAAATAGCTAAAAAGCACATCTCTTTCGTCCAATTTGGACACAGGGGCAAAACGGTAATTTCGGGTAAAAGTGGGGTCCACGAGTGGCCCACTTTGCACCGAAAAGCGTGCCAAGGATAACAGTCTCTAAATGGGACAAACTATAGGTCAAATAACTCTAGATGTCAATACGAACCCAACGGTATGTCCAAATGTGGATTCCGATGGGCCGAACAAAATTTTGTCCAAAAAGTCAACTGTGGGGCCCGCCAATTGGCGATTTGGTCAACCATCTCAGAAATGCTTAAAAATTGGGTCACAAGACCAGCGTGTTACCACGAGTCCAGTGGCGCAAGTTTCGTCGCAATCTGACAAGCGTGCACAAAATACGCGCGAGTCCACAAAAGTTGTGACACGGGATGTTTCCGCGGATACGGCCTGATTCCGGCGCGCACACGCGTCCGAATCAGTCCCTACGAATTTTTACGTGTCTGGTTATGCTGCGTGCACCATTCGATACACTTGGCACACTGCGGGGCGGTCCCGTTTGGCTGGGCGCGCTCCATTTTCCAACTTTTGGAAATCTGGAAAAAGTGGGTACGCGCAGTTTTGTGACGAATATCATTATGTCCACAGCAACTAATAGCATAGGGTTATTTAACAGAAAATAAACTAGGTCAGGTATTCTACAGGTATCAAAAAGAATCACCGAATTCGGATCTCTGTGGTGGGAGATACGAACTCGACAATATGGATGGTCATTCTGGAATTCTGCGATTCCAGAATTCTGTCTGCTCGCGCCGACTTGGACGCTATTTTTCACCTAGGGGTACACGTTTTCTGAGGTTGGCTATAAAATAAATATGGAAGAGGGTTAAGGGGTGATCATACCTATGAAGACGGAACAGCGTTTGGTTGAGCGAGTCGACGGAAAATTACTCCGGAGCGAAGGTGCCTCGAGTGGGATTCTGCAAGGTGCGAGGTCGGAGTCGACGGGATGGTTGGATGGCTTGGTGGGGCTTCTCTGGCTGCGGTGACGGCTCTAGATGGGAAGAGGAGGTCTGGAGTTTTAGATTAGGGTTTGAGAGAGAAATATATATATATATATATATATATATATATATATATATATATATATATATATATATATATATATATATATATATATAAATAATTTGGAGAGAGCGGATGGGAATAGGCGGCCAAAGGTTTGCGGGCAACAGGGGGTCGGGTCCTGCTTGGCTACGAAGTTGCTGAAGTAGGCGGGTTGGTGGGTGAAATATGCTAATGAGTGGGCGGTCCCAGGAAGAATTGGCTGAAGTGGGTGTAGCAATTCCTAAGGAATGTAGTATAGTAGTAGTAGTAATTATTATGACTTTTTATTATTATTAAACTTATTAGTTAATTTCTTTAATAATTCTTTTCTTAATCTTTTCTTTTCTTAATATATATATACATATATATATTTGTGTATACATATATATTATATATATATTCTCATAAGAAAATTTATGGATTAGAATAATGCACACCATTAGGCTAGCAACTGCTCAAGGGGTCTCCTACATGGAATAAATTCTGAAAAATTTCTGATGGTCACATAAGTCATCTAAGTGCCCGAACACCTAAAATAAAAATTATTAAAAATCTAATTCTCCTATTTAAACCTAATTACTATAATTTAATTAATAATTAATAAATAAAGGGTATATACGATTTTCTAGGAAGGGGGTTTTACAAAGTTTATGTCCAAAATTAGGTCAAGTCATCGTGTGTCCAAGCAAAATCCAGATGTTTCAACATAAAATTATAAAAAACCAAGAATTCCTAAAGAAAGTGCACGATCGGTATACCGTCGGTACAGTCTAGTACACCATCTGTACACTGGTCCAAAGATAAAAAAAAATACAGTAAGTTCTGGATTCCAACAAATTTGTATACCGTTAGTATACTGTTGTATATCGTCGGTATACGGCTCCAAATAGGCAAAAAGTTACTGGAAAATAAAGTTCCACAAATCGGTATACTGTCAGCACAGCCCAGTACACTGTCAGTATGTTAGCCAAGACAAAAATCTAACAATGTCGGCAAGATCAGTATACTATCGATATATTGTAGTACACCATCGGTATGCCGATAGGGTTCATAGGAAAAATATCTAGAAATCAAGTCGGTCAAAATCGGTATACCGTCAGTATGCCGGTTTCCAAAAATAAACATGGTTTAATCAAGTCTGATTTTTGGGACCAAAATTGAATCCCAAAAATTATCAGAACCAAGTCTAACAAGAAGTCAAAACTAGGATAAGTCTTATATCATAATATGGACTAAATCTCACGGTCACAACTCCGGTACCATTTTTGTTACCGAGTTACCAAAAGAGGACAGAACAAAATTCTACCAGAAATTAAAACCTAGATGGTCACTATGCTAGAAATCATGATATAAACAATAATAGTAAAACAAGTCTAAACTAAAAAGCAATAACCAAGTTCCAGGAAAGTAAAATAACAGAAAGTAAAAAAAGTTCACCAAATCGGCAAGGTGTACTTGCCTAACGCGAACTCCCAGTCTAAATCTTCTAGTCCACCACCATGAAGAGGTTCAGAAAGTGGAATCATCACAAAATCCTATCCGGTGGCTTCCTATGGGAAGGGAAGACCTAAGTCACAAGCGAGGACATAGGAGAGTTCTCGGGATCTTGTGACTGTGGACCGCAAGGAGGGCTATTATCACTGTGGCGAAATGGATGATATCAAGAGGAACTGCATAGAGCTCAAAGCTGAGAATTCCAAAGGCAAGGATGATCAGAAGGATCTCACGACTATGGGAAATCTCATCATCGCAGCAACCAACATAGAGAAATCTTGTGGCATGTGTCATGATGGCGATTGGATCATGGATGCGGGGGTATCGTATCACGCCACTCCATATAGAAGGATCTTCACGTCATACCACGGACGCATAATTAGATGTGTAAGATACAACAAGGGGACGACTGCAGTTATAGGCATCGGTAATGTGCACTTGATAATGGAGCTTGGTGAGAAGTTCGTTCTCAAGGATGTGCGACATGTACCGAGTTTGCGCTATAACTTAGTTTTGGTAGGAAGGCTGGCGGATGATGGTTTATTTGGGGACAAAGATTGAATACTTACGATAGGTTCCCAACAGCTGGCTCAAGGAGATTTATGTTATGGATTGTACAGGCTCAAGCCGCTGAGTTGTACAGGCAGGCCACAAACATCGGATGGAGGTTCGAGGGATATTCGACAGGAGTTTGATCATCAGAAACTTGCTGAGGAGGGGCTTCAAGATACTTTGAGGATTACAGAGGATTCGGTTCATCGAGACAAAGGGATGAATGGTAATGAGACAAAGATTGAGGGTGAGTATGTTGGTCCCATGACAGCTGGTCGGTCTCCAGGTGGGGGTTGCTTCACGGATCCAATTTTGGCGATGCATGGTTTGCCAAAGCTTCACGATGCGATATTGGTTTCAGTAGTTCAAGGCTAGGGAGGAGATCAAGGTTTGCAATAAACTCAATCTGAGGCTGGAGCGATACCATTCATACAGTTTTGGAGGAGCTGTGGGTTATCGATGACATGCACAGTACATGATGTTCTGCTCAAGGACGCATGTGTATAGGGGAGCTTCAAGTTCGGACTTGAAGGTGGACAGATTTAGAAGTTTGAATCTCGGAAGAATTGTACCATCGGCTTGGTTGGGCCAGCCAAGGGTTGTAAAAGCATGAAAAAGTTGGATCCAGGCGTTCAGCAATCATATGGCCCAGGAAAAAGTTTAGCAAAAAATTAACCGAATGATCACTATGCGGCCCAATTAGGCGAGAGCTATGCGGACCAAAAACTGAAGACAATTTTGGTCACAGATGGATCTGATATCATGCTATGATAAAAAGATTACATCTTACATCGAATCCTGATAGAGGAGGATTTTTTGAACATCTTGAAAGGTGTGAACTCGCTAAAAGACCAAAGTCTCAAAAATTGTGCAAGCACTACATGTACAACACGGTAAAGACTTCCATGCGGCTCTGGTCCATGCATCCCAGACTCCATGCGTCCCATATGGTTCTAGACTATGCATCTCAAACTCCATGCTTCATATGCGTCTCTGGGCCCATGCATCCCAAACTCCATACGTCTCATGCGTCTCTAGCCCTACGCATCCCAGACTCCAAGTGTCTCATGCGGCTCTGGCTCATGCGTCCCAGACTCCATGCATCACATATGGTTCTAGCCTATATGTCACATACGTCTCTAGCCCTATGCGTCTCAAACTATATACGTCCCATGAGGTTCTAGCCCATGCGTCCCATGTGGTGTTGGCCCACGCGTTCCAGACCCCATGCGATCTCTACGATTTTTGGCTTCGTATGCCCCAGATGCCCCAACAAACCAAATTATGTTATTGTAATAAGGTGATCCTCTCCAACCAAGTGGCAGGCCACGTGTCTAATTGACCAAGTCGCGCTCACAAAGGACGAGAAACCATTCAGATATTCAGCAACAAGAAAATCTAAATAAATGTCTACGTGACAGCTGAAGCCCGGATCCTTGTGCACAGTTATAACTCCTTATCGTTAGGAGAAGACACGTGGTGACTCCCAATGTCCATGTGGCCCGACTCCATGCGGCCACAGAACAGCTATAAATAATAGGGTACTACCCCTATACAATGGACCTGGCTGGCTATATACGGATCTACACTCGAACAAGAGAAAAGAGCTTCTGCATCGGATCATCCACGGAGTAAAGAGAGTTGATACACTCCTAACCCTCTATCGTCATCCCAGAAAATAAATTTGTACTTAGATTATCTTCTAGGACTTCTATGTACTTTCTCTTAGTTTGTTAATCAAATCCAGTTCTTTCAGTTCTCTTTTTGATTTAAATGGCATAGCTCAACAATGCATAGAGCTATATTAAGCACGCCTCTCTGGAGCCTTCAACAAACGGGTAAAAAGAAGAACATTCCAAGTGGGTGACCTCATCTTAACAGTAAGAAGACCGATGGTTATGACTCGCACGCAAGACGGCCAGCAAGTTCTAACCTAAATGGGAGGACTTGTTCATTATAAAAACTGTATTTTCCAATGGCGCATATCGGCTAGTAAAATCCAACGGTGAATTGATCATGATGCCTATCAACGACAAGTTCCTAAAAAAGTACTATGTCTAAACTTGACTTGTACTCCTATTATCCCCAGTGGGACAACCCAGATATACAAAATCAACTTTGTGTTCTTCATCCACAACAAATATCTATGTGCAATATTTTCCCCTTTGTTATAAATTCTCATAAAATCTATCATCCTTATCCTGGAGTCCTGGATACGCAATGGATGATGGGTCCCCAAAGTCTATCCAGCGGAGCAGTCCTCAGGTCTATTTGCACACTTTCGCAGTGACCACTCAAAAACCAACCTCGTTAGATGCTAGCCATATCCATATTATCTCTCAGCTGTCGTCCAACCAACGTCCCCAGCGGAGCAATCCTTAGGTCTATTTTTATGTTCGGATAGACCACACTCAACAAATCACTCCTCAGTAAATTTTTTCGGACATTGGTTCATGTCCATATTACCTCTGAACTACTGTCCTAAATACTTTTTTTCCGGATGAGTTTGCCATGTCCATATTATCTCTGAGCAAACCTCCTGGATTTTGGCTATTGATTATCACGTCAATATTACCTCTGATATTGGTCCACTTATCACCCGTACTCTCCAAGGTACACCAGCGGTATTAAGTCCATAAAAACTGCCACATCTATATTATCTCCGATAGAGTTTATTTTGAATCCATTACTGGCACCTCAAGTACGCAAAAGGGTAATAGGTCCACCAAGCATCCCCCAGCGGGATGTCCTTACTATCCACAAAACCTATCACGTCTATATTACCTCAGATAGAGTTTGTTTTGAATCTATTACTTGCATCCCAAGTGCAAAAAGGGTAATAGATCCACCATAGATCCCCCAGCGGGATATCCTTACTATCCACAAAACCTATCACGTCCATATTACCTCAGATAGGGTTTGTTTCAAATTTATTACTTGTACCCCAAGTGCGCAAAAGGGTAATAGGTCCATTAAAATCTCCCAGTGAGATATCCACACTAATCACAAATATTTTGCTACGACCATCTCACCTCTAGTATAAGCACCCTAAATATCACAACGCGCAAATAAATTAATTTCTCCTTTTATTAAAATAAAAAGGAAGGATAGATTACAAACATCAAGAAGAAGAGGAATCATAATCGTCTGAATTACTGATGTACATAGCAAGAAAATAAAAAATATAAGTGTCTGAGGATGCGAGCAATTGACATGGAGTATCTCCAAAACTTGTCTCCCCCGAAACAGCAGGGATTTCTAAGAGTTTTTGGAAGATGTCCGCCTCGCATACTCGAACAGTAAATATTTCTTCCATCCTAACTCAGGGTAACTGACGACGCGAAAGCAGATGTGTTGGTTTCCTTTGGAGCACCTCCAGAAGCCTTCGTACTAAAAGTGAATTTGTGTAAGGAGTTCCAAAATTGTCTGCCACTTATAAGCAAGGAATCGATGGCTTACTTCCTGAGTCATGACTATTCACTCCATAAGATGCGACGATTCGTTCCTGCGCAACCCAAGATATGATTGCCAGGATTTGGTATAATCCTCTCATAGACCCAGACTGACACAGTAGTGTGAACACATCAGGCGCATGTCAAGCATATGAGGCGTAGGAAGTGGTCATTTCTCTCATAGGATGCAAATCAAACCAACCAGACAATCGTAACAAAAAAAAGGAGTTTATTTCTTCTTGCCAAAAGGGTAAACTACACTTGAGGGGCTACTAGCGCCCCAACCACAAAAACAAAGTCAACTAGAGCAAAACAACAAAAGATAGTTTCAGAAAAGAAAACACAAACTATTATTGCTTATTGTGGGAGCACAGTTCCGCTATCCGCCCATGGAGATGGTGTAAACCCCCTCATCCAAAAATAGGTATCTTGTGAGTATTTGTATTTCTTGTATTTGTTTTAGATTATTTTTTTAAAATCAATTAAAATCCAATAATTTTATTAGAAAACTTAACCGTGGTTTGGACATTAATGATATAGGATAGCCCCAAAATCTGTATCGTCCATTATAGAAAGTAGCCTACATAGGAGACACTACCTATAGGATCTTTTTGTGTCACAAAAATTCGATCATTTGGCATTAATATGACATTAGGGTAACAACCATAGATTCTGTGTTAAATATTTAGATATTTTATATATATAATTTATTTGTGGTTATTTTTTAATTCTAACTTTCTACAATTAACATCTCATAATTCTTCATACCAAATTAGGCAATTTTTCTTTTTGTAAGATTTGCATATTATTTACTATTATCCAATTTTGTTGGTTATCCATTTAGTTATTTACTTGGTTAATTGGATAATATAGTTATTTAATTTATTATAACTAGATAAATATTTAATTATTAATTATAAAGTTTTTATAAAATATTTTGGGTGTAGTATTTTATTAAAGCCTTACAAAGTAAAAAATTTTAGAATTTATTTTCTGTGCAAATATTTTTTTAAGATTTTTTATAACCTCATCTATATATGTAAATATATATATATGTAAATAAATATATAGTTAATAATAATAATAATAATAAAATAAAAACAAAAACAAAAACAAAAACAAAAACAAAAACAAAAACAAAAACAAAAACAAAAACAAAAACAAAAACAAAAACAAAAACAAAAACAAAAATAAAAATAAAAATAAAAATAAAAATAAAAATAAAAATAAAAATAAAAATAAAAATAAAAATAAAAATAAAAATAAAAATAAAAATAAAAATAAAAATAAAAATAAAAATAAAAATAAAAATAAAAATAAAAATAAAAATAAAAATAAAAATAAAAATAAAAATAAAAATAAAAATAAAAATAAAAATAAAAATAAAAATAAAAATAAAAACAAAAACAAAAACAAAAGTAAAGAAATAAAAAGGAAAAGAAAAAGAAAGAAAAAAATAACAATAATAATAAAAACAAAAAAAACCTAAAACTCCTAAACCAAAACCCCAGACCCAATTCCTACTCTACCCAACAGAACCCAGCGCAACCTCCCCGTTCCCGATCTCTCTCTCTCTCTCTCTCTCTCTCTCTCTCTCTATATATATATATATATATATATATATATATATATATATATATATATATATATATATATTACAAAATCTAAACCCTAACCCTAATCTCTCCTCTCCTTCTCCCCCGGCCGCCGTCGGCCCCCTCTGACGCCGGCGACTGTCACACACCGGCCAGTGACCTACGCCACAGCAGTCGCGGGCCGCGCGGACTGACAACAGTAGCGACCCAACGTCCCCCGCTTCGAGGTGATATATCTCTCTCATCTCTCATCCTTTTCTCGAGTGGTTTGTCCGTATACGTTCATAACCTAACCCTCTAGAATTTTTTCCAAGCGAGACGAGTTTTCGTGCCCTGAATTGGTCAAAAAATTGACTAAAAGTCGGCCAAAAAATTGACCAAGAACAGTCCAGAAATTTAACCCAAACCCCCATTTTTATGCCCAATTTGCTACCAACCCATTTAATATTTTAAAAATCTAAATAAAAGATTTTTTTCTCAATATAACCAAGAATTTTACTATTCTTTTAGTTTTTATTAGTTTATTTTATTTGTTAAATTATTCTGCCTCCAAAACGACCAAAAATTTGATATTTTAAAACTAAAATTTTGTAATACGGAGTTTGCCCCGCCAAACGGGACTACCTCATCATGTACCAATTATACCAAAAAGCGCATATAGTATATCCTAACATGTGAGCTTTTACGAAAGTTAATTCGGACGTGTGTACGCGTCAAAATTAACCCGTATCCGTAAAAGTTCACATATCGCAACTTTTGCAAACAACCACCCTACTTTGTGTATGTTCGTCAGAATGAGAAAAAACTTGCGCCATTGGATTCTTGGTATCATGCTGGTCATGTGACCCAAGTTTCACGCGATTCTGAGACAGTTGACCGAGCCGCCTATTCGCGGGTCCCACGGTTTGACTTAAAGGGCAAATTTGTGATCGGCTCACCGGAATCCAAAATTGGACATACCGTTGAGTTCGTATCATCGTTTAGAATTTATTTGACCTATAATTTATCCCATTTAGAGATATTTATCTCTTGCATGTATTTTGGTGCAAAGTGGGCCACACATGGACCCCGCTTTGACCCAAAATTACCGTTTTGCCCCTGTGTCCAAATTAAACGAAAGGGTAGTATTTTTTAGCTATCTTGCTAATTCTAGGAACGTTGGTGACATTTATTTCAGCATCCGAAAATGTTCATTCGGATGTCATAGTTTCTGATCCTCTGTACTTGACACCTGGACGTTTACACTACGCAGCTTTCCTGCCAAGCAAGTATACCTTGCCATTGTACTGTGATTTATATTCCATATAGTGCATACATTTTATTTTTGTCATTTAATTCATATATTTTAACTTCTATATAAATTGCACGTCCAAGAATAACTTGGGTGCAACGACGGTGGTGTCGTATTTTATCTTTATTATATATTATGCATGTTAACCTAGTTTTATGAGACTACCCCATTATCATGAGGCATTCTTATGTTTCATTTGGCCGTGACGCAATTCTTACACAAGTTGTGAGTCTTATATAGATCACGGACTTATGTATTGACTGATCATCAATACGTTTGGGATGTACGATAGAAAATAACTGCTAATAGAGATATGTTAGAAGACTTGGCAGTTATTAGAGGTCTCATCGTGTCATGGATATGGCATGAATAGAGCATTGGGTGGGAAGAACAATAATTAAGTCGTTTGGGCTCCGTCGTACTTTTTTGTGTAACCCGCACGTTCTGTCAGAGATGTGTGGTCAGATAACCCCTATATTATCTACAGGCGGCCTCTGACGTTCAAAAGATGTCATACTTTTTAGTACCCTGATTCTTTGAGAGAATCATGTCAATCCTATTTTAGCCAGATAGCCCACGTATTGGAAAGTTATTCTCAAAGTGCATTCACATAGGCGGTTAGACGACCCTTTGGATATTTATGTTTAATATTTTATTGGTATGCTTCTATGTATCTTGTTACGTTCCCCTGAGGACCTGGTCCCTTTCTAGGTATAGACGATCATGACTATTCGCAGGAGCACGGATCAGGACTTACTACTTCGTTATCTTTCAAGGAGGTCTTCCCTTCTCTGATCATTAGATGATGTACTTATTATATTTACTTTTATATTCTAGTTTGGTAGTGGATTTGTGTTCTTCCAACTAATAGTTCCTCTCAACTAGTTCATATTTGGTTCATTGACATATTTGATCATTTATTTCTTTATGATTTTTGTGGATGAGATTTAGTTATGCCCTGTGACTTGTGACAACTATATACCACTTGAGAATTATTATTCATAATACAGCGTACGTATGTGTTATGGTTTTCATATATTGGAGTCTCTATATATATACAGTTGGCATGCTTACATATTCCTAGTCCTACGTATTTTGGGACTGGGGTATAACATATTTTTGTAGTGGCCCATGCAGGTCGAGTTAACCGTTTTGGTTACGTAACTGTACCGAACGGGCATGCACCTAGGATTAGAGTTTTAGGTCTCATCCATATTTGACTATGACTCGCCTTCCTTCGAATATGTTGTATTTAAATAATGGTATCATGCTTGATTCATTTATTTCTCTAATAGTTTCTTAAGTATAGCCTTCTGCTAGAATATATGAATCATTGTTGTTAGGATGATAATTAGGATAATATTCATACTAAGAATACAACTATAATATTAACACATCACTAAGTTTAGAATACCTAATGAACCCTAGCATCCCTTACCTTTAAATTAATTGACCATTATCCATTGATATATTTATGAATAACTTGAGAGTAGTATAGACACTACTAGAGTTAGTTAAAAATTTGACCATATTATTTGAGAGTTAGTTAGAAATTTGACCATATTATTTGACCATGGTATTGAGAAACCAATAGAAATCCAAGGTTGAATATTATGACTAAACCTAACTTTCATAGTGAGATAGTATTAGAGAACTATAAATTTGGGTTCTTGTCTTGATATTAGCATAGAAGTACCTAAGAAAACCAAGAAGAATGAACCAATACCTTAGTAAAAGCAAGGGTACCCTACCTTCAGCTTAGTAGGTCCCCTAGAATCTATGATCATCGTTAAGTCATACTTGAGTCTCCATGAGTCACCGACCCTGCCATCTTACCCAACTATTTATATACTTTTCTATTTTGCATTAATCCCTCCCTCTATCATAGATCAATTGTCATAGCTCTTTACCCAATTAAAATCCATTGAATGAATAAAATATTTTTCTTGATCATACCTCGAACACAGAGATTAGCATACCATATTTCCTTAGGAAACCATAATATTATCAAGATCTATTTAATTTTATATCTTGTTTCTCCGAAACCTTAACGCTCTTTATTTGTGCTACGACTAAAAACTTCTCCTTCATCTTTCAATTCATGCCACCTAACCCTTCTGATTATAGGCCAAGTGATTTCTTTTATGTTAGGATATATAGTTTGCTAGGATTATAATTGTTAATCTTGAATTTTAAAATTATGTGCTTAGTAGTTAGAACTTGATAGTTTGAGTTGTTCATTTATATTATGATTTTATGATTATCCTTTAGTTTCAAATCAATTTGTATCCATATCTCAATAAAGTTATATCCTCTCTCACTTGAGAACCTTGAGAGTCAGTAACTTCTTCATTCTTAATATTAACGCTTTTGTTCTATAAATACTATGATTAAAACTTAAGATGACCATTACCTATAGAGTTTTATAATGCAATAGGATACCTTAATAAGTACCAAGATCTTTTTCTCGTATACCCCAACAAGAGTTTCTACTTTATCCCCACAAGGCAGTTACAGTATTAGTTGATTCTTGTAAGTTGGATAGTATGCCTCATAATCTAGTATCTCATAGTCCTTTTGACCCTTTAACGAAGTATAATTGAATGACACCAACTATAGGCTTCCATAAGAAGATAGTGTTTATCCAGACTATAGAACTAAGAGGCTCATACCCCCATTTGGTCGACTAGAGACTTAGACTAGAAGTTAGTATGCCAACTGTAGAGACACAACATCGGACGAGTCTCATCTTCTTGGTGAACTTGAATTATTTTGTACCTTTCACTCATCATAATTCCGCGTACTTATGTTATTTGGAATATCTTGACTCATGTTGTTTTTACAGTCTAGTTTTGCAAGCTTATCCTTTTATCGAGCTTGTTCATGACATATGTATTATTGGGGGCCCACACTAATATATTATCTAAATCAGAATCAGTGTATTATGGTCTAGCTAACCTTAGTGCGCTTGGTTCGCACTTCGTATGACTACTTTACGTGGATTAAGATGTAATTGACTTAGCTTCTTAGACGAATATATTTTCCCTCTAGACATATCCGAGCATATCATATCGGTTACATAACTGTACTGATATGAGCATGCGAATAGGAATTTACCAAAAAAAATAAAAAATAAGATTTCAATCCACAACTGCCTTGACAACTCCCTTTTGAATTCTTTAATCGTCTTGAACCCCATACTTGTATTCTATCACCTCATCATTGAATTCTTTATTATTATTATTTTTTCGTCTTTCCCTATTTCGGAAAGACGAACGCTCATACTTGGTATAAGTTTGATATACGGAGAGTACTAGATATACCCCATAGGTCAATCACATTACTTTGTGACTATCTTTTGTAATTAAGGGAACATCACATGTGATATATTTTGTGTAAAAAAATTTCTAAGGATTGAATAACATGATTAAATAATTTAAGGAATATTTTTCTTAAAAGTATAGTCTTGTGTGATAGATCATTAAATTTTTATAAGTTGGATAGGAGTTGCATTGTCAACTTAAGCTAAAATATTATATGAAGGTAAAAATCTTAGACGGTGGTTACGAAGGTAATCAAGTAAGATAAGATTGAGAGAATTAAGTTATTTTAATTTTGAGAATTTTTAGAAGAATGATTAAGATGATGAGGATTTAACTTTAAAGATAAGAATGTCTTATAGAATAAATTTTAAAATTTTGATATTGTGGACCAAATATTTATAATTTGAGCACATGATTTAAATTTTGAATATTGGAGATTGAATCAACGATTTAAATTTTGAGAATAAAAAAAATAGAACTCTAAACATGAACATTGATGGATTGAATTCAAAATTTTATAATTTGATGATTTGAATTAAAAGTTAAATTTTGATTGTTGGATTAACTATTTGGAATGTTGATGATAGAAATTGAATTTAAAATTTAAATAGTACCAAATTCTTATGTTAAAAATAGGAATAAGATTTGATTAGAATTATTTATTATTTAAAATCTAGAGGAGATTATGATAGTTGAAAATCGTGATATAAAATTTGATGTGGGTTATTTAAATCTTGAAGATGTCATATAGATTTGACTTAAATTTGGATGTTGATGATTTAAAAATTGAGAAGAGATTACGATAGGTTAAATTTTGATTAAAACAGTAGTTATTTTAATTTTAAAGTGATTGCGATGGATTTGAATAGATTTTGTTATTTAAACTTTTGAAAGAGATTACGATTGACTTGCCTTACATACGAATGTGAAGGATTTAGCAACGCATGCCTTATTGTAAATCCCCTCACCCAAAAATAGGTATCTTGTGTGTATTTTCTATTTCTTGTATTTCTTTTATTTTTTTTAAATTAATTAAAATTCAATAATTTTATTAGGACACTTCACCGTGGTTTGGACACTAATGATATAGGATAGTCCCAAAATATGTATCATCCATCATAGGAAGTAGCCTACACAGGAGACACTACCTGTAGAATCTTTTCGTAGCACAAAAATTCGATCCTTTGGCATTAATATGACATTAGGGTAACAACCATAGATTATGTGTTAAATATTTAGATATTTTATATATATAATTTATTTGTGGTTATTTTTCAATCCCAACTTCCTACAATTAGTATCACATAATTCTCCATGCCAAATTAGACAATTTCTCTTTTTGTAAGATTTGCATATTATTTACTATTATCCTATTTTGTTGGTTATCCATTTAGTTATTTACTTAGTTAATTGGATAACACAGTTATTTGATTTATTATAACTAGATAAATATCTAATTATTAATTACAAATTTTTCATAAAATATTTTCGGTGTAGTATTTCATTAAAGACTTACAAAGTAAAATTTTATAGAATTTATTTTGTGTGCAAATATTCTTTTTGAATTTTTTATAATCTCATCTATATATGTAAATATATATGTAAATAAATATATAATAGTAATAATAATAATAATAATAATAATAATAATAATAATAATAATAACAAAATAAAAAGGAAAAGAAAAACAAAAGTAAAGAAATAAAAAGGAAAAGAAAAGAAAGAAAAAAAAATAACAATAATAATAATAATAAAAACAAAAACAAAAATAAAAACAAAAACAAAAACAAAAACAAAAATAAAAAAAAAACTAAAACCAAAACCAAAACCCCTGACCCAATTCCTACTCTACCCAACAGAACCCAGCGCAACCTCCTCTCTCTCTCTCTCTCTCTCTCTCTCTCTCTCTCTCTCTCTCTCTATATATATATATATATATATATATATATATATATATATTATAAAACCCAAACCCTAACCCTAATCTCTCCTCTCCTTCTCCCCCGGCCGACTTCGACCCCCTCTGACGCCGGTGACCACCGCACACCGGCCGGTGACCGACGCCACAGCAGCCGCGGGCCGCACGGACTGACAGCAGCCGCGACCCAATGTCCCCCTATTCGAGGTGATATATCTCTCTCATCTCTCATCATTTTCTCGAGCAGTTTATCCGTTTACGTTCACAACCTAACCCTCTAGGATTTTCTCCAAGCGGGACGAGCTTTCTTATCCTGAATTGGTCAAAAAATTGATCGAAAGTCGGCCGAAAAATTGACCAAGAACAGTCCAAAAATTTGACCCAAACCCCCATGTTCATGCCCAATTTGCCACCAACCAGTTTAATATTTTTAAAATCTAATTAAAAGATTTTCTTCTCAATATAACCAAGAATTTTACTGTTCTTTTAGTTTTTATTATTTTGTTTTATTTGTTAAATTATTTGGCCTACAAAACGATAAAAAATTTAATATTTCAAAACTAAAATTTTGTGATACGGAGCATGTCCTGCCAAACGGGACTGCCTCGTCGCATACCAATTGCATCAAAAGTGGCGTATAATATATCCTGACGTGTGAGATTTTACGGAAGTTGATTCAGACGTGTGTGCGCGTCAGAATCAATCCGTATCCGCAAAAGTTTCCATATCGTAACTTTTGCAAACAACCACCCCACTTTGTGTACGCTCGTCGAAATGTAATAAAACTTGCGCCATTGGATTCTTGGTATTAATCTGGTCCTGTAACCCAAGTTTCACGCGATTCTGAGACAGTTGACCGAGCTGCCTATTCGCGGGTCCCACGGTTTGACTTGAAGGACGAATTTGTGATCGGCTCACCGGAATCCAAAATTGGATATACCGTTGAGTTCGTTTTATCGTTTAGAATTTTTTTGACCTATAATTTATCCTATTTAGAGATATTTACCTTTTGCACGCGTTTTGGTGCAAAGTGAGCCACACATGGACCCCGTTTTGACCCAAAATTATCGTTTTGACCCTGTATCCAAATTGGACAAAATGGTAGTATTTTCTAGCTATCTTGCTAATTCTAGGAATGTTGGTGACGTTTATTTCAGCATCCGAAGATGTTCATTCGAATGTCATAGTTTCTGATCCTCTGTATTTGACACCTGGACGTTTACACTACGCAGCCTTCCTACCAGGCAAGTATACCTTGCCATTGTAATATGATTTATATTCCATATGGTGCATGTATTTTATTTCTGTCATTTAGTTCATATATTTTAACTGCTATATAAACAACGCGTCCAAGAATAACTTGGGTGCAACGTCGGTGGCGTCATATTTTATCTTTATTATATATTATGCATGTTAACCTAGTTTTATGAGACCATCCCATTATTATGAGGCATTCTTATGTTTTATTTGGCTATGACACATTTCTTACATAAGTTGTAAGTCTCATATAGATCACGGACTTACGTATTGACTGATCATCAGTACATATGGGACGTGCGATAGAAAATAATTACTAATAGAGATATGTTAGAAGACTTGGCAGTTATTTAAGGTCTCATCGTGTCATGGATATGGCATGAATAGAGCATGGGGTAGGAAGAACAACAAGTAAGGTGTTTGGGCTTCTTTGCACTTTCCTTGTGTAATCCGCACGCTCCTCCGGAGATGCGTGGTCAGATGACCCATGTATTATCTACAGGCGGCCTCTGACGTTCAAAAGACGTCATGCTTTTTAGGCCCCTGATTCTCCGAAAGAATTATGCCAATCCCATTTTAGCCAGATAGCCCACGTGTTGGAAAGTTGTTCTTAAAGTGCATTCACATAGAAGGGTAAGACGACCCTTTGGATGTTTATTTTCAGTATTTTATTGGCATACTTCTATGTATCTTGTTACGTCCCTCTGAGGACCTGGTCCCTTTTCAGGTATAGACGATCATGACTATTTGCAGGAGCACGGATCAGGACATGCTACTTCGTTATCTGTCGAGGAGATCTTCCCTTCTCTGATCATTAGATGTTGTACTTATTATATTTACTTTTATATTCTAGTTTGGTAGTAGATTTGTCTTCATCCAACTATTAGTTCCTTTCAACTAGTTCATATTTGGTTCATTGACATATTTGATCATTTATTTCTTTATAATTTTTGTGGATGAGATTTAGTTATGCCATGTGACTTGTGACAACTATATACCACTTATAAATTATTATTCATAATATATCGTACGTATGTGTTATGGTTTCCATATATTGGAGTCTCCATATACATACGGCTGGCATGCTTACGTATTCCTAGTCCGACGTATTTTGGGACTGGGGCGTAACAGACGGACAATAGCCCTTTTTGAGATTGTTCTGAGATGATATGGCCGTTCTGACCTTCTAGACGCCCAGTGACCCTGTGCTCAACTTCTTTCACCGGGACCTCGAGATCCTCGAAGCGGATGTAGGCCTTATACCGGTCATCCATCTTCTGCACCATGACCTCAACGACGGATGTATTTTTTGTATCCCGGCTTACCTCGATCCGGATAGCCTCCTCTTCCTGTTGGGCCTCCCATAGATTATTCTCCAGCATGTCAATCTTGGCCTGGAGTTGCCTGATCTCCTCGGTTAAGTTATTTTGCCTGGTGAGGCAATCCTCCTTAAGGTTGCCCAGTCGATCACGCTCCTCTTGCAGCCTCTGGAGGTCATGTAGCAAGCCTCCCCTAGACGAAGCATCCAACCCAACTGAGAACTTCTCGTATTTACGGGATATCAGTACCCCAGATCTGCCTGTTGGTGTTGTCGTAGCTCCATCAGGCATCACTCCACCTCCGCCAGTTTCAGGTCCAAAAGGTCCGATATCTCTTCCAAACCGGGAATGCCCCTGAGGGAGTTGGCCTGGCGTT
The DNA here is from genome assembly GCA_036927795.1 of Iris macrosiphon. Classification (NCBI taxonomy): domain Eukaryota; kingdom Viridiplantae; phylum Streptophyta; class Magnoliopsida; order Asparagales; family Iridaceae; genus Iris; species Iris macrosiphon. Next base: position 31,503,834 of record JAYESA010000013.1, on the reverse strand, counting down.
CGACAAAGCATTTTGCCCATTCAAAGGATCTATCGGCTCTAATACACCTTGGACCCCTTGCTTTAAAAATATGTAGAAACTTCAAAGGGAGATTAGGACATATTCATTAATCTTCTTCGATGTTGCCGGAGTCCAAGGCGGCTGGTAGGACGAAGAAGCAATGGGTACAACAGGTTAGCAGCAATAATTACCAACGACCTTGAATGTGAAGCGATAGCAGAGGAGCGACCAGTTGTACGACTCGCGTTCCAATCCTTCATAGCCTTCTTAAATGTCTTGACACCTGGCAGCTGAGCAAGGGATAGTTAGTTGAGGGAGGGACCATGGGCAGAGGTGCCAGAGCACCCTGTTGCTTTAGCATCCGCCTGCACATTACCCCCAGAGTGCGACGCACTAGTCCCAGATGAAGATCCAACCATCACTACCCTGGGAATGTCAGAAACGGTCTCCCATGACCTCTTGTCAGCCCGCTAGCCAGAGAGGCCATAGTTGCGGAATCCCCGGTGTCAACAGTTGGGAGAACGGTCGCAGCACCGGAGGAACCCACAACCACGGTAGGAAAAGTGGCTATCACCTGAGAGGGTCAGCAGTAGGCTCTGTTGATTGGCTATTTCCCCAGATATGCCGAAAAAAGGCCTCGGCTTCTTCACGATAAGTCCGTCGACTTCTTCTTCCATGTCCTCCTCAGCCACCATGTTCACTCTTATCATGGGAGAGGTTGGTCCTGTAAATCCAGAGCAACCAGTGATTAGCTTAACCCGAAGAATGTGAAGCTGAAGCCAAAATACCCCTTCATTGATAAATATACGGAAAAATATACTAGAATAAGATGGCAAGAGTTCTAGCTCGCCCAGTACAGTCATAGCACTCCTGACGGCTTCCACATCATCCACAGAGACGTGCTCAAAGGGCGTGAAGGGCTCTGCCATCGCTCTACCCGTCTTCTGGACCCCTGGGTTTCTAAAGCCGGCTCTTGCATGCTTGCACCATTCTCTTAGTCCCCCAATGATTCAAAAGCAAGATCTAACACGCCTGCACTCATATCCTGGAATGTCAAGGTCTCAAGTGCAGGCTCTGAGGTGCCCGTATCATACCCCGTGGAAGTATCCTCCTCCGGCTCCTGGTTAGAGACTACCGGAACAACCGTCTGCCGTAAATGGTCCCTATCCTCTTGCGTCTGCAAATTGTTAAACATACCAAGACCAAGATATTTATATAAAGGACCAGAAAGAATTAAACTGAGAGGGTCCACAAATACTGCCTCAGCTTCCAAAGTAGGGTCTGGTTCAAAATCCACCGTGAAGGGTCCTACCTTCTCCCATCCTTCAGTTTCCTCTTCTTCTTGTCCCTCTTCGTCTTTCTCACTAGCGCGCACAGGGGCCTTAACAGCAACTCATTTTCTATAACACGACCTCGCGACTACGGATGAACCATATCTTCTTCTCTTAGGCGGAGGGCTCCTTATTGTGGAAGCCCCGCGCTTCGTCGGATAATTTACGGGAGGCGAAGGGTTATCAGAAGAGTCCTCTTCCCCCATAAAAGAGTTAGAGTCGGCAGCGACGATCTCTGCCTTGTCCTTCCCCCGACCTTTTTGTAGCTCCCTTCGTCGGCTATCAAGCTTGGTGCCTGCAATAAGCTATTTTCTAGATCAAAGTCAGATGGAGGTGTAATCCTCAAATTCCTCATTTGTCGGGGTGTACTCATACGGTTCCTCACCCCAGGGTAACCCTGTCATGATCTGCACCCGGTGAAGGGGCACGAGTACGTAGGTACGTCCAACCTACGTTGCAGCATCGGCGATAGAACGTTGTCTAGGTCGACTATACTATCTAAATATCTCACAATAATATATAATCTGCCAATAATATCTCAACTTCAAGAAGGAGGACAATACAATACTCAATCATAAATCTATGACACAAAAAGATATCAAAGAAGTCTAATATAACTATACAGTCTAAATATAACAACAATAAATAAAAATAATATTCAAGTCTCAGTCGGAAACAAATCTGGTACCAAAATGCTAAAGAGAACTAACTATGCTAACTAGTAATTCCGGCTAGATCTTCCGGTAGTCACTCTTGAACTAGTGGGTCCACGTCTGCACCATCTTTAGGCTGATATCCGTAATACGTCGGACACCAATCTTCCGGATCCTCTAAAAAATATTATCCAGTCATGAATGGAGCAAAGTACAACCCAATAGCAGTTCCAATTAATTGACAAAAACTATAAAATAGTACAATAGAGGATGTTATCTACGATAAAAATATATTGATGATCAAGAGCAATAAAAGAATAGGCAATACTAGCAACAGAATATAAATCAATGCGTACAAGAATGAAGGAAAAGAACTATAATGTCAGAAATAGAACAGGGTAATCTATGAACTGAAAATGGAATCTACAATATACTATGTGTTTGAGATACTAACTAAATATGTGATCGGCTTGGGAGATTCAATGATTACACTAAGGAGCTAACTCAACCATACGTGAAATGCTTGATTAGTTAGTAGCAAATGATTACACTACTAGCCGATAGTTCTTGATCACATATTTAATTGGTATTTTTCCTCCCTGACTGATACGATGGATCGAATCATGGCACGTTACTAGTCAATATTTCCAATGTTTAACCTATAATATTCAATGTTATCCAATACCAACAAGGAACAGTATTTGATATCATCTCAAATAATTAAGGTAACATCTCATGACTGACGATCCAATAATAATACCAATACGTGTACCATCGTGTCAAGAATCATAAGTAATATTTCTAAATACTTGAATTATAGTAGTAATCAAATAATAAAAACTATCAGAGAATATACTCGCCTGTGGTCCAGAGCAAATGATGCAAATCGGTGTCCGAACTGGTATCACACAGACCTAAATATGGAATATTGCATCAATACAAGGTTTGGAATAAAAATAAGTTAAACTAGTTCAATTCTATGTCATAAAGCCATTTCTAAGTCAAACTAGTCAAACTTGATCAATCTAGCTATTTCTAGGTGGTATGAGTCAATCTCTAGGATATTAGGCCTATACACTATGCAACTAGGCCATACTAGCTAATCTAAGATACTAAGGTATCAACCAAAAATATCGTATCCTAAGATACGCAAGTTTTAGATATAAAAATACTAATTTATATATATAAGACAATATATATAGTAATCTTAGATAACTAATGCAAATTGGATATATTGGCTTTGAACCAATGCGGTATCACACTACTACACACCCATCTTGATACTCAAACCCAATACCTTGAGTATCAACCCAAAACCTTGACATTACCTTGGTATCATAAGGTAATGCGAATCCTAGTATATACTAACTACTCAAAACTAAACTATAAACTAACATGTATTTACTAATACCAAACTACTATACTAACTACTAATACATATACACTATTAAGTATCTAACTAGATAACTATCAATAGGCTAACTAATAAACTATACATCAAGCTACTAGCTAACTAAACTACTAATTAAAGTAAATACAAATAGTAATATGCATACATATATATAACTACATAACAAAGTACTAACTTAACTAACTACACAATAAGCCAACTAACTATATTAAACTATTAACTAAACTAACTAACCATCTATGAACTAACTAGCTAACTTACCTCCTTACCTTGCGGCTCTAGCTGTGCACACTGCTGCCCATGCTCTGTACTTGCTGTTGCTGCTGCGTTTGCTGTAGATGTTGCTCAAAGCTGCTGCTGCTGGAGCTAAACTGCTGCTGCAGTTGCTGTGTTGCTGGCTTCAGCATGCTGACTGCTGAAGCTCTTGCTGCAGCATCTTGCTGTGATGTACAGTTTGTTACAGCATGCTACTGAAGTGGTTGCATGCTGCTAGTTTGTTGAATGTTGGATGCTCTCTGCTGCAGTAGTTTCAGTGGTTGCCCGATCCCCCTCTTACACACATACAAAGCCAATACCTTAATAATAATACCTCAACTGTCTACTTATACCTACTGCTATCACCTACAGCAACAACAACACCATCACCCACACCAACAATAACATCACCACCAACACACAAACCTACACACATGTAAACACATGAACATACATCTATAAACATAAACACACATCTATATACTCTCATATATACATATATATATATATGACACTCTCACTCACACACACATATATATAAGTACATAACTATATACACATTCATATATACATATACATCTATAAACATACATAAATACATAACACTAACATATATAAGTAGATATATATATATATCTATATCTATACATACATATACATATGTACATATATAAACATACTTATATATATATATATATATATATATATATATATATATATATATATATATATAAGCATAAATTATGATACTCTAATAGCTATAAACAAGGCAAATTGAATCTAAAAATACAATAAAACAAACACGTGGAGTGCATCGCACCCGTATCACACTAGATCTATGATACGCTTGTAATACGAGTCCACCACACCACCAAACGTACCCCGAAGGATACGAGCAAGTCTAAAATCATAATTATGAACAATACGAAGAGTTAATTACACATCTACGTATCTGTGTCAAAATATGACATACACAAACTCCCGTGTCGGAAGAGAAATATCCAAATCAACCCGTATCTCCAAATTATCAGAATACGGCCTACACGTATCCAATTGTGAATACGACACTAGCCATACACAATCAAACACATGTTAATTTGGTCTAATTGACAAACACAAATGTGTCAATCTCAGAATTTCTCTAAAATTGACACAAAATAACACATAACTTCCTCCATAGGCCTCTTATGAACCTAATTTTAATTCCTATGGGTAGCCTTAGCATATAGGGTGGTTCATAATAATTAAATTATAGATTTAGAGTCTAATTAAAGAAAAAAATTGAATTGTACCTATTGGGAGATGGATTTCCAATAAAATCCCCAAATTGGGTAAAAAGAGCCTCCAACTTGTAGATCATTGCTCCTCCTTGTAGATCCTTGCTTACTTCTTGTAGATCATTTCTTCAATTGCCTTAAATGATAATTTGGGAAGGAATTAAAAAGAAATTTGGTAGAGATTTGGTATGGGAATAAAAAATTTTGGTTGAGAGAAATTCTAGATCTAGATTAGAAATAAAAAAAAATAAAGAGAGAGAATTTCCTTCTATTTTATATAGGCCGGCCCCTTTCCCCTTCCTCAAGCTACTATGTAATATCTAAAATATCTCTTAGGACCTTTCATGAAGAAATTAATTAAGGAATGAAGGAAGGTTCTAGTCTAATTGGTTTAACTTAATTAATCATTCTCCTAATGAATGGGTTTATTATTGGGCTTAATTCTAACTAGAATTAAATGTTGGTCCATGGATCTAATCTAGACTAGTTAGGTCCACTAACACAAGTCCAAAATAAAATCTAACATGCTATCAATATATAAATAATACAATAAATAAATATTCAACATGCACAATATTTAATTAATTATAAAATGACCAAAATACTCTTTTCTAGAAAATGTGGTAGTGACAAACCCCGAGACATCGTACATGTCACGCCCCAGTCCCAAAAATACGTAGGACTAGGACACGTAAGCATGCCAGCCGCATGGATATGGCAACTCCAATATATGGAAACTAAATCCATACGTACGTTGTATTATGAATATCAAATCCACAAGTGGTAAAGAATGTAATACAAGTCACAGGGTAAAATCTAAATCTCATCCACCAAAATTATATAGAAAGAAATAACCAGTATCTATGAAACTAGATCTCAATAAGAAGTATCTAAGAATGATAGTTGGATGGAAACAAATCCACTACCAACTCAAAGGGAAAAGTAAATACAATATAAGTACAACTCACTCAAACAATATAAGTACCAGCTACCAATCACGGCTCGAAGAGAAGACATCCACGAAGCATCTATGTCCTTCCAAATCTGCGCTCCTGCAAATACTCAAGAACAGGTACACCTGGCAGCGGACCAGGTCCTCAGAGGAACATAACAAGTATACTCAAACACATGCCAATAAAGTACTGAAATAAATATTCAATGGGTCGCCTAACCGTCTAAAGTGAATGCAGTTTAAGAACAACTTTCCCCACAAGTGAGCTATCTGGCTGAAAACTGGGATTTGGCATAGTTCTCTTTTGGAGATCCAGGGGCCTAAAAGGCACGTCGTCTTTTGAACGCCGGTGGCCCGCCTGATAGTACATAATATATAGTGGTCATCATGACCCGTATCTCCAGCGGAGAATCCGGGCGTACAGGAGAAAGTGTAAAGGAGCTCAAATGCGGTACTTGTTGTTCTTCCCACCCCATGCTCTAAGCATGTCATATCCATGACACGATAATACCTCTAATAACTGCCAAGTCTACTAGCATGCAAAGTTTCTAACAGCAGTTATTCCTAACGCACGGCCCATACGTACAGGAGGCCAGACCTGTCACGCAGTCCGTGATCTATATGAGACTCACAACTCGTGTAAAAATATGTGTCACGGCCAAATGAACCTAATGGTACTATATGATAATGGGGTAGTCTCATGAACAGGGTCAATGCAATCCATAAATAAAAATATATTGCGACGTCCTGTCGCGCACATTTTATATAACAATTAAAATATATGAACTAAGGACAGAAAGTAAAGATGCATGCAACATATGGAACATAAATAACAGTACAATGGCAAGGTATACTTGCCTGGCAAGAAGTCTGTAAAGTGTACGCGCCCAAATGTCAAGGACACTGAACCTGGAACTAAGGACTCCGAACAAACGTCTCCGGATGCTGAAATAAACATCACCAACGTTTCCGGAATGAGCAAAATAGCTAAAAAGTACATCCCTTTCGTCCAATTTGAACACAGGGGCAAAACGGTAATTTCGGATAAAAGTGGGGTCCACGTGTGGCCCACTTTCCACCGAAAAGCGTGCCAAGGGTAACAGTCTCTAAATGGGACAAATTATAGGTCAAACAACTCTAGATGTCAATACGAACCCAACGGTATGTCCAAATGTGGATTCCGATGAGCCGAACACTATTTTGTCCAAAAAGTCAACTGTGGGGCCCGCCAATTGGCGATTTGGTCAACCATCTCAGAATCGGGTGAAATTTGGGTCACAGGACCAGCGCGTTACCACGAGTCCAGTGGCGCAAGTTTTGTTGTAATCTGACAAGCGTGCACCAAATACGTGCGAGTTCCACAAAAGTGGCGACACGAAATGTGTCCGCGGATACGACCTGATTCCGGCGCGCACACACGTCCGAATCGGTCCCCACGAATTTTCACGTGTCCGATTATGCTGCGTGCACCGTTCGGTACACTTAGCACATGGCGGGGCGGTCCCGTTTGGCGGGGCGCGCTCCGTTTTTTAACTTTTGGAAAACCGGAAAAAGTGGGTGCGCGCAGTTTTGTGACGAATATAACTATGTCCACAGCAACTATTAGCCTAGGGTTATTTTACAGAAATTAAACTAGGTCAGGTATTCTACAGGTATCAAAAAGAATCACCGAATTCGGATCTCTGTGGTGGGAGATACGAACTCGGCAATACGGGTGGTCATTCTGGAATTCTGCGATTCCAGAATTCTGTCTGTCCGTCCATTTTGGACGCTGTTTTTCACCTAGGGGCACACGTTTTCCGATGTTGGCTATAAAACGAATATTGGAGAGGGTTAAGGGAAGATCATACCTATGAAAACGGAACAGCGTTTGGTCGAGCGAGTCAACGGAAAAACACGCCGGAGAGAAGGTGCTTCGAGTGGGAAACTGCAGTTCGCGAGGTCGGCGTCGACGGGATGGTTGGATGGCTTGGGGAGGCTTCTCTGGCTGTGGTGACGGCTCCAGATGGGAAAGGGAAGTCTGGGAATTAGGTTAGGGTTTTTGGGATGAGAAACTATATATATATATATATATATATATATATATATATATATATATATATATATATATATATATATATATATATTATATATTAAGAGAGAGGGGGAAGTGGACGGGTCCGCGGGTGAAGCAAAGGGGTGAAGGGTTAAGTGGCTGTTGGTATAAGGGGCGGTCCTGGAAGCATATGTTGAAGAGGCGGCAACAGCAACTTGCTAGGAAATTACACATTGCTAAGAAATGGATGTACTTAGTTGTGTTATTATTATTATTATTATTATTATTATAGTAACTTATTTAATAATTTTCTTTTTCTTTCTTTCTTTAAATATATATATATACATATATATATATATATTTGTATATATACATATATATATATATATTCACACATAAGAAAATTTATATATTAGGGTATTGCACATCGTTAGGCTAGCAACTACTCAAGGGGTCCCCTACATGGAATAAATTCCGAAAAATTCCTGAAGGTCCCACAAGTCCTCTAAGTGCCCGAACACCTAACATAAAAATTATTAAAAATCTATTTCTCCTATTTAGACCTAATTACTATAATTTAATTAATAATTAATAAATAAATGGGTATATACGATTTTCTAGGGATGGGGTTTTACATTCTACCCAACTTATAAAAATTTTGTCCTCGAAATTAAAATTAGGCCACGATAGAATGCAATGATGGTATAAGATTTGCATTGTTTAAAATACAAGGCTAGATTTAAAGGGGTGGACGATGTTGCACGTTGCACATCCCAAAAAAAAATCATGGAAAAATCCATATGAGCGAAAAATAGGTTTCTTCATGTGTCATGTCCAATGGTATGGGCACATAAATGCTCTTTTGCATAAAGGCGTCCAACAATTGGAAAATTTCACAAAAATGAGAATTGGAAGATGGGCATGTCTAGGATAAGGGTGTAGAATTTGTAGGAAGGCAGTGGCTAGTGTAGTGCTCCAATTATCGGAGCATGGTAAGGCGTGTCAAGTGATATCACTATTGTAAAATAAAATATCGTGTTCTATCTCTAACTGGACTCAGCTAACCTCAGTCTCACTATCTAAGCCGAGTAGGTCAATTTTTTTTGGGTGAGGGGTTCACAATCTGCCGAACTTAAAATAATGTCGTCCTCAAAATTGAAATAAGGCAGAAGCGGTTAATCCTTTATGTACAATAAGGCAAGTCAGTCGCAATCTTCTTGCGATAACTAAAATCCGAATCATATCCATGGCAATCACTTCTAGGTTAAGATGACCACTGCTCCAATCAAATTTTAACCTATGGTTATCTCTTCTCCCCTTGTTTCAAAATTATCCATATCCACATAACATCTCCAAGATTTACATACTCATATAACTTTTACCTCACGATCTCTAACTATCATAATCTCCTTTAGAAGTGGTTTGAGTCCAATATATTCCCATTTTCACTTATAAAATTTTGTATGCCTCAACTCTTTAAATTCCATTCACATCCTCATTATTTCAAATAGATCGTCCAACCAAAATTTTAATTCTTAATTCAATTCACCAAATTGAAAAATAATTTAAATGCAGTCCCCCCTATTCAAGTCTGAATTTCTATATTTACCCTCTAAATTCAAATTGGTGATTCTACCTTCATTGTTCAAAATTTAACTCATGCACTTAAGGTATAAATATTGGGTCCTCAATATCAATTCATTGATCCTCATCATCTTAGTCATCCTTCTAAATTTCTCAAAATTATAATGGCTTGAACCTCTCCCAATCTAATCTTACCCGATCATAATCTAAGAAAAATTCCTCCTGAGTTGACAATGCACTACTACCCAACTTAGAATTTATCCACCTATCACCTAAGGCTATATCCCTTAAGAAAATATCCCTTAATTTATTTACTCATGTCGTTCAATCCTCGAAACCTCAATGCCGATCATATCACATATGATATGTCCTTAATTACGAAAGAGATAATCCTCAAGTATGTGATCGGCCTATGGGGTATATCTAGTACTCTATGTGTATCAAACTTTATACCCAGCACGAGGTTTCGTCTTTCCGAAATAAGGGAAGACGAAGATCCATAATAAAGAGTTCAAGGGCAGCGTAATAGTATAGAAGTATTGGGATCAAGGCGTTTAAAGAATTCAATTGGGAATTGTCAAAGCAGTTATGGATTGAAACCCTATTTTGGTAATCCTTTGTTTGCCTGTTCGTATTAGTACAGTTATGTAACTGATACGATATGTCAGACATGCCTAGGGCAAGTATATCTGTCTACTACCATATATCTCAATCCACGTAAAGTAGTCATGCGAAGGGCGAACCAAATACGCTAAGGTTAGCTAGACCTTAATACACCGATTCTGATTAGGCAATTGTATCATTGTGTGCACCCAATAATACATATGCCATGAGCAAGCTCGATAAAAGAATAAGCTTGCAAAAAAACTAGGCTATAATAGCAGCATAAGTCAAGGTAGTACAGAGATTATAGATACGCTGGATTATGATGAGAGATGTTACAAAATAATTCAAGTTCACAACAATAAAACAAAATAAGCAACAATAATAAAAGGCTCTACAATCTCTACAGTTATCATATTAATTCCATGTCTAAGTCGATAGTCGACAAAGTAGGGGTGTGAGCCTCTAAGTTCTATAGTCTGAATAAACACTATCATCTTATGTTAGCATACAATTAGTGCCATTCAGTTACGCTACCTTGATGGGTCAAGTGGACTATGTGATACTAGGTTGTGAGGCATACTACCCAACTTAAAAGAATTAAACTAATACGGTGACAGTCTTAAGAGGGTCCTACCAAATAATCTTGCACATATAAATAAAACAGAAACTCTTTATTAGGGTATATGAGGAAAAAAAAATCTTGGTATTGATTAGGGTATCCTTTTTATGTAGGTAATGGTCATCCTAAGTCTTAGTCATAGCACTTATAAGCAAGTGTCAATGGTAAAGATAGAAGAGTTACTGGCCGTTAAGGAGGAAGGGTCTAACTTGTATCGAGGTGAGGGTACAAATTATATGGTTTAAAACTAAGGTTTAATCATCGGTCACAATCTACAAAACAACTTAAACTTATCAAGTTCTAACTACCAAACATAAAAATTCACACTCAAGGCTACAACTATAATCCTAGTAAACTGTGAGCCCTTAACAAAGAATAAATTTACTTGGCCTACTATCCGAAGTGTCAGATGGCACGAGTTGAAGGATGAAGAGAAGAAACGTAATTTAGCCGTCGCAAAATAGCGAGCGCTACGGTCGCAGGAAAACAATATATAAAATAAAGATAGGGGGCTCTAGATAGCATCATGGTTCTCTAAGGGGAGTGGGGTACTAGTTGAATGTTCGAGGTATGATCAAGGGAGAAGTGTTGATTGCATTCCTCTAGGCTTCCTAGGGTGCTGTCTACTAATAACAAGACAATGATATAAGTTTATGGTTCCAATATCATCTAACTATGAAGGTTAGGTTCAGTCCAAACATTAAGTTTTGGTTTTCTATTGGTTCCTCAATGCTAGGGGCAAACATTATGGTAACCTTCTAACTAACACTAGTAGTGTTTATACTACTCTCAAGTCTTCTTAATACATAAAGGGGTAATGATAAACCAATCTATAGATAAGGAATTCTACGGTTCACTTAATTGTTCTAAACTTAGTGGGGTGTCTATATTCTCGTTGTATTCTTAATAGGTGTACTACCCTAATTATCATCTAACATCAGGAACTTCTATATTCTAGGAGAAGGCTATGCTTAAAGAACTATTAGGGAAGCACAGGAATCAAGCAGGATGTATTTGTTCAAAATAGAACAGAGAGGAGGAAGATGAATCATAGTCAATTGTGGATGAGATCCTATACTCTATTCCTAGATGCAGGCTTGTTCGGTACAGTAACGTAACCGAGACAATATGCTCTGGACCTGCATGGGCCACCACTAAAACATGTCACGCCCCAGTCCCAAAAATACGTAGGACTAGGACACGTAAGCATGCCAGCTGCATAGATATGGCAACTCCAATATATGGAAACCAAATCCATACGTACGCTGTATTATGAATATCAAATCCACAAGTGGTAAAGAATGTAATACAAGTCACAGGGTAAAATCTAAATCTCATCCACCAAAATTATATAGAAATAAATAACCAGTATCTATGAAACGAGATCTCAATAAGAAGTATCTAAGAATGATAGTTGGATGGAAACAAATCCACTACCAACTCAAAGGGAAAAGTAAATACAATATAAGTACAACTCACTCAAACAATATAAGTACCAGCTACCAATCACGGCTCGAAGAGAAGACATCCACGAAGCATCTATGTCCTTCCAAATCTGCGCTCCTGCAAATACTCAAGAACAGGTACACCTGGCAGCGGACCAGGTCCTCAGAGGGACATAACAAGTATACTTAAACATATGCCAATAAAGTACTGAAATAAATATCCAATGGGTCGCCTAACCGTCTAAAGTGAATGCAGTTTAAGAACAACTTTCCCCACAAGTGAGCTATCTGGCTGAAAACTGGGATTTGGCATAGTTCTCTTTTGGAGATCCAGGGGCCTAAAAGGCACGTCGTCTTTTGAACGCCGGTGGCCCGCCTGATAGTACATAATATATAGTGGTCATCATGACCCGTATCTCCAGCGGAGAATCCGGGCGTACAGGAGAAAGTGTAAAGGAGCTCAAATGCGGTACTTGTTGTTCTCCCCACCCCATGCTCTAAGCATGTCATATCCATGACACGATAACACCTCTAATAACTGCCAAGTCTACTAGCATGCAAAGTTTCTAACAGCAGTTATTCCTAACGCACGGCCCATACGTACAGGAGGCCAGACCTGTCACGCAGTCCGTGATCTATATGAGACTCACAACTCGTGTAAAAATATGTGTCACGGCCAAATGAACCTAATGGTACTATATGATAATGGGGTAGTCTCATGAACAGGGTCAATGCAATCCATAAATAAAAATATATTGCGACGTCCTGTCGCGCACATTTTATATAACAATTAAAATATATGAACTAAGGACAGAAAGTAAAGATGCATGCAACATATGGAACATAAATAACAGTACAATGGCAAGGTATACTTGCCTGGCAAGAAGTCTGTAAAGTGTACGCGCCCAAATGTCAAGGACACTGAACCTGGAACTAAGGACTCCGAACAAACGTCTCCGGATGCTGAAATAAATATCACCAACATTTCCGGAATGAGCAAAATAGCTAAAAAGTACATCCCTTTCGTCCAATTTGGACACAGAGGCAAAACGGTAATTTTGGATAAAAGTGGGGTCCACGTGTGGCCCACTTTCCACCGAAAAGCGTGCCAAGGGTAACAGTCTCTAAATGGGACAAACTATAGGTCAAACAACTCTAGATGTCAATACGAACCCAACGGTATGTCCAAATGTGAATTCCGATAAGCCGAACACTATTTTGTCCAAAAAATCAACTATGGGGCCGGCCAATTGGCGATTTGGTCAACCGTCTCAGAATCGCGTGAAATTTGGGTCACAGGACCAGCGCGTTACCACGAGTCCAGTGGTGCAAGTTTCGTCGTAATCTGACAAGCGTGCACCAAATACATGCGAGTTCCACAAAAGTGGCGACACGAAATGTGTCCGCGGATACGACCTGATTCTGGCGCGCACACGCGTCCGAATCGGTCCCCACAAATTTTTACGTGTCCGATTATGCTGCGTGCACCGTTCGGTACACTTGGCACATGGCGGGGCGGTCCCGTTTGGCGGGGCGCGCTCCATTTTTCAACTTTTGGAAAATCGGAAAAAGTGGGTGCGCGCAGTTTTGTGACGAATATAACTATGTCCACAGCAACTATTAGCCTAGGGTTATTTTACAGAAATTAAACTAGGTCAGGTATTCTACAGGTATCAAAAAGAATCACCGAATTCAGATCTCTGTGGTGGGAGATACGAACTCGGCAATACGGGTGGTCATTCTGGAATTCTGCGATTCCAGAATTCTGTCTGTCCGTCCATTTTGGACGCTGTTTTTCACCTAGGGGCACACATTTTCCGAGGTTGGCTATAAAACGAATATTGGAGAGGGTTAAGGGAAGATCATACCTATGAAAACGGAACAGCATTTGGTCGAGCGAGTCAACGGAAAAATACGCCGGAGCGAAGGTGCTTCGAGTGGGAAACTGCAGTTCGCGAGGTCGGCGTCGACGGGATGGTTGGATGGCTTGGGGAGGCTTCTCTGGCTGTGGTGACGGCTCCAGATGGGAAGGGGAAGTCTGGGAATTAGGTTAGGGTTTTTGGGATGAGAAACTATATATATATATATATATATATATATATATATATATATATATATATATATATATATTATATATTAAGAGAGAGGGAGAAGTGGACGGGTCCGCGGGTGAAGCAAAGGGGTGAAGGGTTAAGTAGCTGTTGGTATAAGGGGCGGTCCTGGAAGCATATGTTGAAGAGGCGGCAACAGCAACTTGCTGGGAAATTACACATTGCTAAGAAATGGATGTACTTAGTTGTGTTATTATTATTATTATTATTATTATTATTATTATTATTATTATTATTATATTAGTAACTTATTTAATAATTTTCTTTTCCTTTCTTTCTTTAAATATATATATATATACATATATATATTTGTATATATACATATATATATATATATATTCACACATAAGAAAATTTATATATTAGGGTATTGCACATCGTTAGGCTAGCAACTGCTCAAGGGGTCCCCTACATGGAATAAATTTCAAAAAATTCCTGAAGGTCCCACAAGTCCTCTAAGTGCCCGAACACATAACATAAAAATTATTAAAAATTTATTTCTCCTATTTAGACCTAATTACTACAATTTAATTAATAATTAATAAATAAATGGGTATATACGATTTTCTAGGGATGGGGTTTTACAGTACATCTCATGAAGGGCAAGACCCATCTCCCCGCCGGGAGTAAAGAAGGTCCCGGTACGACAGTTATACATCTCGGCCAAAGCTACGAACAACGTCGGGCTCTTCTCCAAACAGTAACAGGAACCCCTAATGGTATAATAGAGGTTGGCGTCCTTCAAAGTCTTCTCATACTTCCTTAACACCCACGCTTTTAGGTTGATCCAAGGTGACGAATGAGACAGCCAATTGAGCAATCCCACTTTTTCCTGAGGATAGGATCCCTTGGCGGCAAGCTGGTTCAAAAATGTGTCAGCCTCATAGTAACGGACATTCGGCCCCGTCTCACTCGAGAAGGTGCCCGGAGCCACTCCGCGAATGGAATAAAAAAATGATTCCCTGCTCGCCGCAGCTCTCTTCAGTTCAGAAATAAAACGAATGCAGTCGACCTGGGTCCCTTCCTGGTCCGGGGTTAGATCGCTCGACATCTTTCTTATTATTGAAAGCCAATAGGGGCAAATGATGCTCCATCGTGGGTATATGCACCCTCGTCCCACCAGAGGAGAAATCCCAGGTCTCCTTAATCTTCACTACCTTAGGGTTCGAGATAGTGAGGGCATTCCCAAACAGGAAGATTGGCTTCAAGTGAAAGTCGTCGATCCTCCCGGAGTTTATTTGTCTAAGCCGGTAGAACCAGGACTGGCCAGCTATTACTTTTAGCCTCACCTCAGACTGATCTATGTTGATCTGGGCCTAGACATTGGCCACTATGTGATCAAGCCTGACACCCAAGGCAGCCTGGGCATACCCGATCAGTACCTCCCCTGACGGAGCCACGGGTAGAATCACTGCAAAAATATCAAAGGCAGAAGGTCAGTTAGAAATACTGAGATACCATGCGGCCAAGTTATACAGGGTACATACGGCCAAGTCACACAGGGTGCATGCGGCCAAATCATGAAGAGTACATACAGCTCAATTATGGAGAGTCCATGCAACCAAGCCACGAAGAGTACATGCGGCCCAGTGAGGCATGGTACATGCGGTCAGGTCATAAAGGGAGCATGCGGCCGGGTAAAGATCGGTGTATAAGGCCGAAGCAAGACACGTGCATAAAGCATGCGGCATGGTCATGTTGAAACCCGTACAGTGGACTGTGTGCAGAGTGTCCGTATGTCCAGAGTCCGCCTCCACCGATCCTTACCATGGATGGGCGCATGCCCGTCCTGATGGAAGAGGGGGGTTTCATCCTCCGCCCTAGTCGAAGAAGCAAGGGGCTTTTCCTTGTCAACAACCTTCTTAGCCTTGGACGAGGAAAACGAAGCCTTGGGGGCCATTACAGAAGATCAGAGAGGATGATCGAAAACAGAGAAAAAGTCGGAGACAACGGTGAAAGAGAGACTCGGGCCGAGAAAGAAAAATTTTTCTTTAGCAGAATCCCTATTTATAGACTAAAGGGGGGATACTAGTGACCCTTTGGTTCCATCTCCCCGCTGTCAGCAGTAATGATGACGGCAGCCCTTGGGTCTTATCTTCTCCAAACTGTCACTTCAGGGTTCGTGAGAGAAGATAGTCCAGAATCCTAGAAAGATCTAATCAAATCAAGATATTTAATGAGGGGGTGGAAGCCTGGCAGCACCCATGCATGCGTCCATGTGACCTAATGGCCATGCGAACTAATGGCCATACGATCTAATGGCCATGCGACCCAAAATATACCCCATCCACGCTTCTTATTCAAAGTATTTTAAACTTATCAATTTAAAAACTTTGAAGGGGGTCTTGTAGAAGCATAAAAAAGTTGGATCCAGGCGTTCAGCAATCATGCGACCCAGAAAAAAGTTTAGCAGGAAATGAATGGCATGATCACTATGCGGCCCAATTAGGCGAGAGCTATGCAGACCAAAAAATATAGACAGTTTTGGTCGCAGATGGATCTGACATCACGCTCTGACAAAAAGATTATATCTGACACCGAATCCTGACAGAGGAGGATTTTCTGAATGTCTCGAAAGGTGTAAACTCGCTAAAAGACATAAGTCTCAGAAACTGTGCAAGCACTACGTATACAACACGGCAAAAGACTCCCATGCGGCTCTGGCCCATGCGTCCCAGACTCCATGCATCACATGTGGTTCTGGCATATGTGTCCGAGACTCCATGCGTCCCATGCGGTTCTGGCCTATGCGTCCCAGACTTCATACGTCACATTCATCTTTGGCCCCATGCGTCCCATGCGGCTCTAACTCATGCATCCCAAACTTCATGTGTTTCATGCAGTTCTGGCCTATGCGTCCAAGATTCCATGCGTCCCATGCGTCTCTGGTCCCATGCGTCCCAGACTCCATGTGTCCCAGACTCCATATGTCCCATGCGTGTCTGGCCCCATGCGTCACAGACTCCATGCGTCCCATGTGGTGCTGGCCCATGCGTTCCAGACCCATGCGGTCTCTGCGATTCTTAGCTTCGTATGCCCCAGATGCCCTAATAAACCAAATCATGTTGTTGTAACAAGGTGATCCTCTCCAACCAAGTGGCAGGCCATATGTCCAATTGACCAAGTCGTGCCCACAAAGGACGAGAAACTATCCAGATATTCAGCGACAATAAAATCTTAACAAATGTCCATGTGACAGCTGAAGCCCGGATCCTTGTGCACAGTTGTAACTCCTTACTGTTAGGGGAAGATACATGGCGACTCCCAACGTCCATGCGGCCCGAATCCATGCGGCCACAAAACGGCTATAAATAATATGGTACTACCCTATACAATGTACCTGGCTGGCTATCTGCAGATCTACACTCGAACAAGAGAAAATAGCTTCTGCATCGGATCATCCACGGAGTAAATAAAGTTGCTACACTTATAACCCTCCATCGTCACCCCCAAAAAATAAATTTGTACTTAGATTGTCTTCTAAGACTTCTATGTACTTTCTCTTTATTCGTTAATCAAATCCAGTTCTTTCAGTTCTCTTTTTGATTTAAATGACAAACAAGGGTGAAGAAGCTCGTCGAAATGTTAACACGTTTCGGTAGAAGACAAAAGTTGGGGACATGCAGCCATGACTCATGGTGAGGCTGATAGTCGGGGACTTTGGTCTCAGTCGTGTCATTGATGTCGACAGGATCCCAATGGTACAGAAGGTGCTACGTATGGTAGCTAGCATCGACGTGACGGTCGAGGAGCTGGAGAAGAAGGAAGATGCAAACCAACTCGGGGGATCAGAGATCGGTGGCATGGGGGAGCAAAAACTCTGTCGCAGGACGACATGCATGTAGTCCAGTTAAGAAGTCATGGGTCAATACCCTCTCATCAGACTAGAGGCAGAGATTGTTGGGGTCCAGTCTGGATTTGGTAAATTTTGGAGCCCAAATATGGTCAAAGATTTGATTTGATATAATTTAAAATTTTACATTAGATGTAAGGTTTGATTAGATTTCAAATTTGTATCAAATATTTAATTTGACCATATTTAGACGTCCATAATTGATGTTGGGCTATTTTAGGTAGAATATGATTCTTATTTTAAGGTTTTTCTATTTAAAAAATCCTATTATGACCTAAAATATGAATTTTTTTTTTATCCTATAAATATAGGAGGAGGGTGGATGCACAAAACATAACACAAGTTGGAGATTCATGGTACTCGTCCACAGAAAATCTAAGAGAAAATCTGTACTTTGCTATTAGGACTTCGTCATCCAAAATAGAAGAAAGAAAGAGATCTGATCAATGAGTCATTACCTTCGCTCAGGGAGATTACTATGGTTTGGTGAGTGATTTTAATTATATTATCTTTCTTTTCTTCTTGAGTGTGGTGAGAGGCTTAAATCTATTAGGGCAAAGGGTTCAACATTAATTTTGTCAATCTTATAATTTAACCTGAGTTATAAAGGTTAAAATTTGTCCAAGTGACGTAGTCACCGCCATATACTTATCTTTATCTGTGTTTGGTGTTCGTTAGACAGGGGTTGGTTATCTCATATGGGTTGGTCTAAAGTTTTCGCTGCGGGCACCATCAGATACGGTGTCGGAACGCTTCCAAGACGTGTTTTATTCCCAACAAGTGTTTAGTTGTTTCCTCTTTTAATCAGGAAGTGGAATTCTATTTTATTTTTTATTTTTTTATTTTGAGATAAAGATGAAATCAAAGAGATGATCATGCAGATTTATTTAGATAAAGCACGAAGTAAATAGTGGATGCAAGTAGCAGATATTACGAGCTCAATAATATCAAATTCAAATAGGAAAGTCTATAAAGAACCTCACTAAGAATAGTGGGTACTGTGCATGGTTCGGGATGTAGATGATAGACTAAGGTAGCTTTATGATAAGCATAAGTAAACTTTCAGTAGAACCATTAGCCTTTAATCATTGGGCATCAGGTAATTGGTCAAGATAACCGTTAACTTGGCAAAAAGACTTACATTACATTCCCAGATTTTTTTTTAGGATATTTTACGTTCAGTTCGGGATAAACTAAAATTTGGATAAACTAAAATTTTGGCTCCATCCTTAGACCTGGGACTCCCTGGATCTCTTTGAGCAATGGTACTGATAAAGTATTGTGAAAAAGAGAAAAATGTTGAACTTGAATGAATCTGTATCCTTTTCTTATTGATAACATATACAAGGAAGAATATGATAGAGGTTGTTGTGGATATAGATAAGGACATCCATATTTGAGTTTATCCAAATCACAACAGCCCGAGCGTTTTCACTTTTTATTATTCGTACTTTTTTCTTTTTTCTTTTTTGTGTTTTTCCTAAAATAATTATTTTTCTTCATTTTTTAACATTAACAGATAAAAGAAATTGAAAAATATTTTAGTAAGGACGTTTTCGATGGGTTGTTGGTTTTAAATAGGAAGAGAATCAAAACGATTTTGTTCTCTTAGTGTAATATATTCAAATTTATTTCCCTGTACATGATTTATTTTAAATATAATACTCTTTAAAAATTGATTTAAATTCGGTTGAAAGAAATGCTCACAATACTCACAAATAACTTTTCACGACACCACAAAATTTACTTAATATTTTAATTAATTTTAGTTTATTATTATTATTATTATTATTATTATTATTATTATTTATTTCCAAATTCTTCTCTCCAAAAAATAAATGTTTACTATTATAGTGTCGCTTAGAAACAGCTCATAAATAAACCGTCTAAGTCATATATATATAATCATTTAAATAAATTAAAAATAATAAAAAGATAACTAAATAACTATCTAAATACTCTACTAATTTTTTTTTAAAAATAATCAAGCATTTAACTACCTAATATCAAGCATTTAACTATCTAATATGATATATTTATAACTAAACAACTCCAACTTAAAATGGTTAAATTGAAATTCTTTTTTATTGATTGTTTAAATTTAATTTCTAAAAATAATATTTTTTATAATAAATTTTTATTTTTTATTTTTATTTTGTTTTTTCGCTCATGCACGTGAACGTGCATTACTAATAAATATAATATTCACTGTCTCCATCGTGTAAGCAAGAGCACTCGCCATCCCCAGCCACGTCCCCTCCCCTCCCCTTGCCTCTCCGAACACCATTACTTTTCACCTCTCCCTCTCAATCTCCTCTTTCCGTTCCCAGATTTTACTCTCACCCACCCCCAAAACCCTAAAAATTCCCGCTTTCCCCAATTGATAGGGTTTCGTCCCCGCCGCCGCAATGAACGTCTTCCGGTTCGCCGGCGATATGTCCCACCTCATCAGCATCCTCGTCCTCCTCCTCAAGATCTACGCCACCAGATCCTGCTCAGGTCCCGACATCACCACCACACACCAAATTTGTTTTTTCAGAGTTTCCAATTTTTTCTTCTTCGTAATTTTGTTCTTTTGATGGATTCCTTAGGGATTTCGCTGAAGACTCAGGAGCTGTACGCGCTGGTGTTCCTGACGCGCTACCTGGACCTCCTCACGGAATTCATCTCCGTCTACAACACCGTGATGAAGGTCGTCTTCATCTCGAGCACCGTCGCCATCGTCTGGTGCATGAGGAGGCACCCGGTGCTCCGGTGGAGCTACGATAGGGATCAGGACACCTTCCGCCATTACTTCCTCGTCGGGGGGAGTTTGGTCCTGGGGCTCATTTTTAACGACCGGTTCACGGTGAAAGAGGTGATTTTTTTATTCTTCTTATTTTTTGAGGAAAATTTACAGTGTGTTCGCGTAAAAGTAGAGTCCTGCTGTCGTGGTGAATTGCACGGTCGCACCACAGCTCTATGATATGTGCCCTCTACTTCAAAATGGGGTTGGCGGTTTGGGTTTTGGTTCAGTTCTGCCAAAACCAAGCTAATAGTTTTCATGGTTCTCAAAACGCAAAAGAAATTTGAAACAGCAACCAAGAAAGTCAGAGAAAATTACCCATACTATTTTTGCAAAAAAAAAAAAAAAAACCTTTTAACCTAAAGTTATGGATCAATCGAACAATGTGTTGCGACTATGTATTTCATTATTTGTTATGGATTACGTGCAACGTATACGTTGCACGGACATGGGAAAGTTATGTTCGTGTCGTGTCGTGTCCTTAACCATCTGTATATGTACTCTTGCAACATAGGTAACTACCTATGTACCTAATTGAAAATGCTCGTATCCCGTATCGTGTCTGTACCCGTGCTCGTATCTGTATTCGTGCGACATAGATTACCGATAATTATTTATCATTGATCACATTAATATGGATTATCAATTTGCACGTATTGCTTGTAATAGTGAAGGGTATGTTGATTTACTTAATTATATGATACTATTTTAATTATACCTATTAATATACAATATATAATCATAAATGAACAATTTTGAGAAAAGGATTGAAGGATAGTTTTTCTTAAGTTCTAACAACCCCAAAACAATTTACTTATCTTAAACCTATATATAGCCTTGTTGGTAATTTACACACAAACTTCGTTTCGTTTAGGTATCCAGACAATGTTCAGGTGTCAAACCCCAATTCCGAACACCTAACCTTTGTTCTTTCCCATTTTGATTGTCAAAAACTCTGTTTTCAAAACTGTCTAAACAGATGGTAAATAGATATTGTGTTTCATGGATTTCCTCTCTCTTTGGTACTTATTGATTTGGACACAAAATGCTTGTATTAGAGTGTATTTGTAAATATGATTAGTAAACTAGTGAGTCAGTCCAAAGTGCAACTTTTACAAGTTATATTTCTTAGAGGTAGGTTGTGGGTTGCATCTGGGGACGAGGAGACCAGACTATGAGTCTGCAACTATAACATTTAGGAATACATGCATGTGCACAAATTTGAGCTTAGGGGAGGGGATGCAGAATGTAACTATGACAAATGGGAGCGGCTATTAGAGTTCATAACAAAATAGTAAAAACTCTGCAAAGTCGACCACAGATGGAAACATCTTTTTTTTTTCTTTCCCTCACTGTCTGCCGAAATAGTCTCAGCTATTTTTCTTTCCCTCAATCTGCCGAACCATTCACACTTTGATATGTAGATTGGATCTTTTTTTTTCTGGCAGAGAGGTAGCAGCTTTAGGATTGATAGTAAGGGTTCACAACCAAAGAATTTAAATTTAGTGGGAAAAAAAAAATGAAAGATGAGGAACTATGGAAAGATTGGAGTTGGACGTAGTGAGTGGATGGAAATGGAGAGAGAGGGAGGTCAAGGTGTAATGAAGTGGTGGGGGGGGGGGGGGGGGAGGGGATGGGGGTTAGGAGATCAAGGAGTCTTTATCTTGACGGGTGATTTTCTATTCACTCTTTAAGTTGCATCCCAAGGAGTAGCGAATAGGGATCTTTAGACAGAGAAAGTAGCAAGTCAGAGCCAATGAAAATGGTCGGTTCACGGTTAAAGAGGTGATTTGATGATTACTGTTTTTTTTTTCCTTCCAATTTTGAGAAGTTTTATCTAGTTTTAGCATAAAAATGAGCTATGTTTTAGGTTAGGAAAAGTGAGACACTAATTCAACATTTGATGGACTTTTTAGATTTCATCAGTGGCTTGGGAAAAGTGAGACCTCTTTTGACTTGCTACCTAACCTGCCGCGCATTGCACCACAACTCTACAAAATGCGCTGCTACTTGGAAGTGCCGCCTTGGTTTTTTTCAAGTCCTACGATGGATGATAAAGTTATCCTTGGATACACTGTTTGGGACTTTAGGTTTTGGTTCAGCTTTGCCAAAACCAAACTAGCATTTTTGTGGTCTTTGAGATGCAAATGAAGCTCAAAACTGAACAAGAAAATCATAAAATGAGAAATTTTATTAAGTTTTAGGTGAAAAATGGAATTTCGGGTTTATAACTTGGTTTTATGTTATTATTATTGCATAAATGGACTTTTAGAATCCACCAGGGGTTACCAAGAAGCAAAAGCGACACCTCTTATCACCTAAACCCTCGTGCATTGATTATATTATACAATTTTGATTTCAATTATAACATACAATCCTAAAAGGATATTTCTAAAAAAGAAGAAAATTCGAAGATCACTTCATCGAGCAACTTCTGAAACAATTAACTTTCAAACACATTTCCTTGTTGTAATTTCCGCAAACAGAAATTTCAAACCAAGTTTCCCAACAAACCCTAAATGGCATGTTATGTTTCATGGATTTTCCTACTTGTTTTTTACTTTGTTATTGATCATGATGTTGAAGTGTTTGGATTCAACAATGGAACATATTACTAATTAGATATCAATGTTTGAGAACTACAGGGGCAATCTAAAATGCAACTTTTGAAAAAGTAGATCTTAGAGACAAGGGAGACATTCTCTTCAGACATCACACTGTAACATTAAGGAATACATGCATGTGCACAAATGAAACTCATGGGAGGGGCAGCAGAAGGTAACTATCATGAATTCAGGCTGCTATTAGAGTTCATAATAGATTGAAACATTGGAAATGTCGTTTCTTTTTCCCTTTCGCTCACTGTCTGCTGAACCAATATCATTCTTAAGATTAATATCACAGATAGATATTAAATGGTTTTCTGGTGAAAGGATTTGGCGTGGGTATTTGGTAAATTGGTCGCAGCTTTAGGATTGATAAGGAGGTTCCATGCCCAAAGAACTTTACACCACTGTTGAATCCAGAAAATCCAAGATTAGGTGACCAAAAGATGGAAGATGCAGAACTATGTAAAGATAAAGAGTTAGATTAGTGAGTAGGATGGAAGTGGAGAGAAAGGGGGATATTTTATGGTGGTCAAATGAAGTGGAGGGAAGTGGTGGGAATAAAGGAAAGGAGATAAGGGGTTGTTACCTTGAAAATATTATCCAATGTCTGGATATTTAATGCACTCTTTAAATTAGTTTGATGGGATTCCTGAGGAGATAGGAGTGATAGGAGTTGAGATGCATTCTTTCAAATACTTATTGTACAATAGGAGTGTCAGAGTATCATAGCATTAGAAGAACAAACATCAAGTTACACGTTACTCCACTGGAGGAGACTCTGAGGTAGCTATCAGCATATTTCTTACAATGCTTAGTAGCAACCTTTGGTGATGATGTAGCAGTAGTCATAGCCATTAGTTGCAGAAGAAGGAAGTAGTGAGAGAGAGAAGAGGATCAGCATATTCATCCTCATCTCCTCTTCATATAGTAGCTAACTAAGGTCCAGCCATCAACATGACATGTGGGCCAGTGCAACTAGCCATTAGGGAGGACTAGCCAACATCATGACATGTGGGCCAGGCACGCACTCTAGTGGCAAGAGATGAGATTCAATCCATTACAGGTGTCAGTCATCCAACGTTGCACTTAAAGCTTAGCTGGCACTGAAACGGTGCATTCATGTAAATGTAGTCATCTTGTACCTGTGGACTCTATAAATAGAGGAGGGAAGAACTGTAGGACTATGTGAGAAATTTCATTTGTTCCCATGATTCATTTCCTTTGTAACTAACTTTCCCTTTAATTTCAAGAACAGAGAAAACCCTAGTTTTGATCTCAGATTTCTTTGCAATTTCTTTTGATTTCCTTGCAATCAAGTCAAATGTAGCTTGCAAGTCAAATGTAGCTTGATCACCTCAAATTCTGAGGAATTCAGGACCAGAATGCATCCTAGATCCCAAGAAAATAGTGATAAATAGTGATCTTTACACAGAGAGAAGCCAGTCAGAAAGTAAATGATACGAGTACTACATATTTCTTGATGACGTTCAGTATTACCTTATTTTTTGCCATACCTTATGGAACTTACTAACCCAATTCTTAGATTATGATATCCTTGAAACCTAAGTAATACCAATCTAATATACAAAGTCTGTCATGGCTAAATTTCATTATTAACTATCTGCATGCTGCATGCATGTCTTGTGCTAATCTGTACCCATGATCAATAGAATCTAAACAGTTGTAGGACACACAATTGGGCCATTAAGTTAAAGCACTTAAATGAAAAACAGAAAGAAAGTTAGTGTTATGTGATTGGATCAATTATGTGACATATCATGCCTACATGTACCTTTGCATATTCATGGAGATTACAACAAGAGGCAGGGAGAAGAGAAATCATCTATTTTAAATCTTCAAGACCCGAAGAGAAGACACACACACAATATATATATATATATATATATATATATATATATATATATATATATATATAGTGGCATAGCTAGTAAGTGCCGAGGGGGTGCAGCTGCGCCCCCTCATTTTTTTTTATTTTTTCCCTAATTTTTTCCTGATTTTGTTTTTTAGTTGTAGATTTTAGATGTAGATTTAGATTTAGATCTTTTTTATTTATATAGACTATCGGATTTTGAATTTTTTTTCATGAAGTTGTACTTGACTTGACAATAAAAAAGGACAATCATGTAGCTTGTAGGCATTTCTTAACTTCAAAGTATTAGACAATGCCATAAAAAAACATGTTCATTATTGAAGAACTGGAAAGCACTGGCATCATTTATAGTGGAACTAAATGTAAAAAATGATCCATCATCACGGTTCATATATATATTTTTCTTATCTAGCCTCATAAGAATGTCTGCAAAAGAAAGTAATTGAAGTTGATGTCATTGTCTAGATCTTATATAAGCAAATTCAATTTTGACCAAGCTGGTATTCGAGATGTGTATATAACACAAAACTCCTCATGTGGACTGTCTTGAATATTAAAATCTTAAACTGATATACGTGACTTTCAAAGGTGCAACATAGTCAGATTCAAATAGGTCCATTGAAACTTTAATGTAATTGATTATAGTGACATCATATTCCTTATTCGGAGTCAACCCAATGAATGGAATCACTTAACCTAAACTGATAGATGAATCATATTATTCATATTCGTACTTGGTTGGTATTTTATAATGTTCATATTCATATTAATCCATTCAATAAATTATGACATTTGATATTAATATATGAGGATTATAAATGTGTGTATTGTAAAAAAATTAGGGCTAATTAGAGTTTATACCCTAGAGTTTATATCAGCTTAGAGTTTAGGTCTTAACATGTCAATTTAGAGAGTTTAGTTCCTAAATTTAGTATTATAGTGTACATTTTAGGATCCAAAAACACTAAATCCATGGACCAAACTTTCTAAGTGGACATGTCCGAGCCTAAACTCCAAGCTGGTATAAACTCTAATTAGCCCAAAAATTTAATAGTAAGTATCGCACCCCCTGAATAAAAATCATGGCTACGCCATTGATTATATATATATATATATATATATATATATATATATATATATATATATATATATATATGATTTTTTTTTTTTAAATAACAATCTAAACTCAGGTCAAAATCTAGTACAGTTTGAATTCATCTAATTTGTTAAATTGCAGCATTTTAGGTAGAATTCGAATTGTACTAGACACACGTACACTTTCTTTTTCTTTTTTAAAACTTTCACTATTAATTGGAAGGAATAATCTGCTTCCCCGCGGAATCGAACCCACCCAACCATGATACATTATGTCTCCACATGCTAGCCACTAGAGCTAGGAGGCTTTGACAGACACATAGACAAACATATACATAGATATGTTTGATGTGTGGACGCACACATGCATATAAAATGTATCTTTATTATAAAGATCATGTTTTGTTGTATATCATTTTCTCCTTTTTTTATTTTTTCTGCATATCATTGTCATGGAGTGTTTTTCCATAATATTGCAACCTTATAGGTTATATGCTAGCTATTGTTCAGTTACGTGCCTAATGATTTAGCATATAGTCATATTCTTACTAATTTGCTAGTTAATTCTTTTTCCTTGACCATGTCTTTGATACATACATGATGTGATACTTGTCTAATAAATAATGCCTGCAAAATGTTACGAAGATACAACTGTAATGTGTTCAGCAAATACTGACCCAGGCCAATTATGTCCTAAAAGGGAAACCATTATTTCTTTTATACTTGTCCCTGTAGGTTAGCCTAAAAATGAGAGATTCGGCAAGCAGTTTTGTTGATCTCGATATAAACGGTTCTTCTTAGATTGACACGATCTATTGTGCTCTACATAATTATTGTTCACAGATAAAAAGCAATTGGATTAGATGGTCTTAGTCTTAATTTGCATCAAGTGAAATCAAAGTGAAAATTTTAACTAGACTTACTGATGGGTGGAAATCCAATCTACTTGCCCATTTTAGCTCACTTTTATTATTTTTTTGTAGACAATAGAGGATATGCATAATGAACGGTGTTGATCATCAATTGGATGGCTGAGATGGATATCAAGCTCAAACAGAAAGCTTTGTTTAAGGAATGGGCACTATTCATCCATAAAGAGGGTTAGGTTCTATTCATCCCTAAAAGACCTTTGAAAATGCCAAAAATACTGAAATCAGAACTTAAAAGTAAGGCCGAAATGGAAGATAGAGATTTTGGAATGTTGGTTTTAGGTTTCTCCTGAAGTGCAGCTGTGCAGATATTCTCAGTTTCGACAGAAACTACAATGACATGTTTGTCGTTAGAGAAAAATAGTGCATGTTCAATTTGTTTCAAGATTTTTTTTTGAAGAGATCGTATGTTGCTCGGACACGAAGTTAACACATTTTGGATATGGCAGTGTCCTAGTGTATTTTGGAGTGTCTGTGTGTGTCCGATGCATGTGTCGGACGCGACACGAATAAGAATACGGTATGAGTTTTGGAGTGTCCCTGCTTCTTAGGAGAGATCACCTAGTGATCTCATGTTTATAAATGCTTTATGTAGTTTTCCTGAGATTATCCTATATGCCTACTGTTTGCATCATCAGTATATTGTATCAGATGATAAAAACCAATCAATTTCTATTAACATAATTAACTGATAATAGGATAAAATCACTTCATTAAAGAAGTACAAAAAGAAAACATTTCATGAAGAAAAGGAACAACTTGGCTCACAAGTGGTGTGCCCAACTCTGCAATACTGTTAATTGGAATCTGCGCAAGTCATTATCACTCCCAAACACACTGAACCATATCTCCGTAGGTGTATTGTATTACAGTTGGAAAGAATTAGTGAAATAATTGCTATGGCTGTAGTTGGATCATGTCATTTTCCAGTTTCTTGTCTCTTACATTAGTTGCTGTTGGATTGTGTTATTTTCACCTTGTTAAACCTTTGAAAGTTATGGTTTGTTACTGCTTATATCATTTATCATATGAATATTTTTTTCTTTTTATGAGAAGTTTTTGTAGTTTCCTCTGTGATATGGCATGTACAGTATATTTACATTTTGTGGTTATTTTTCTCAATTTTCTGGCATTATGTTTAACTTTTTGGTGATAATTAGTGTAAACGTGATAGTTAACTTCCAAGTGTGTTGGTTCTTGGCAATTCGCTAAAAGCTAATTATTAGTAAACTTTTCTATGCTGTCTGTGTTGTTTTATTATTAGGTTCTTTGGGCATTCTCAATATACTTGGAGGCCGTGGCGATTCTTCCTCAATTAGTCCTGTTACAGAGAAGTGGAAATGTGGACAACCTAACTGGACAATATGTTTTCTTTCTTGGGTATGACTAAGTATGCTATTTTTCTTCAGCTGATGGTTTTAAAAGCTAAACCTTTTCTTCACTTTCTCTAAAACAAATTCTTATGCTAATCGGTGACTGTCCCAGGCTGAAATGTTGTTAGCTTAATGATACTACACTACTATACCACTTCCAGATATTCCATATTGTAATGCATGTAAATAATGCCGCTTAAAATAGAATACTATTATGCAAATGAAATGATACTTTAGATTACCTAATTACTAGAACATCGTTGATCATGTGGTTCAATTTTGCATTTTGCCTTTAAGCATCGTGACTAATAGGTTAATGCCTCTATTGCCTATAGTTTCCATTGGGTATGAGTATTATTGTTGCACATGATGTACATCTTCCTTTAAATCCCGTGCAATAAAAAATGTAGGATACTTCTTGTTTGCAGGAGCTTAAACTGCGTGACCAAAAATGTTGGTCGACCTACACTAGCCTTCTAGGTTTTAGACGAGACACTCTTGCTCATATACCTACCTTGCTAGGAGTTCGGCACCAGTTCAAATGGTTGACAAACAGTAATAAAAACTTTGTCAATTCTTGTGGAGCTATCGTCTGATCCATAGCAGACCCCACTCTAATTGGGAAAAGCTTGGGTGATGATGATAATATTATGAATGTCCTTTGAAACATGACCAAGGCATTAGAGTTCTGTGTTGGCCATCTAAACTATTTTTCCCAATGGCATGGTGTAGCAACTAGCAATAATAACTCCCAATGTATCTATTGACTGTTTGATATTCGGAAGAGCAGCATGCCTGCACTTTGTTTTACTTCATCTCTAGCAGTAGAATGCAACTGTATACAACTACTTCTTGGGAAGACCAATATTTCACTTAACATGTTTTCTAAAAAAATCTTCAGGGCATATCGTGCACTCTACATTCTCAACTGGATATACCGCTATTTCACTGAGAATCATTATAGCCGCTGGATTTGTAAGTTACCTTGCTCATTATTAAATTGATGTTGCCTTTTATGTTATCAAATGTGAGCTAATTCTTTGTTTATAGCCTAGATCGCTGGTTTAGTCTCCTAATGATGTAGCCTTTTATGTGATCAAATGTGAGCTAATTCTTTCTTTTATAGCCTGGATCGCTGGCCTCGTGCAGACAGGACTCTATGCTGATTTCTTCTACTACTACTTCATAAGGTATGACAATTATTCAGCAAACTTTATCGGCATAAGGGTCATAGTCATACACGAGGCAGAAAGTGATATCATTAGTTGGAATTTGCAGTTGGAAAAACAATGTGAAGCTTCAGCTACCGGCTTGAGGTGGATAAGTTTGTGCAGTTCAGTAAAACATTTGAATATCTCCACGTGTAGATCCACGCGGAGAAGACACACAGGGAAGGAAATACTGAGAGGTCTGGTGTTGCTGCCACTTCTCTTTCATAACCTCTTTTAGTTTGTAGCCCTCTTGTTCATATGACATGAAAGCTAATGAAACACTAATTTTGCCGAGGAGAATAGTGCATGTACTCCTCCTTTTACTGAAATTCAAAAATGGGTCTGTTTTAGGCGGCGTTGTTGCAAGTGACTTTTTAGTGGGGAAGGTCTTCAGAATAGTGTACGCCTGTTCTGCAATTCGACTACAGAAACTCGAATAAGAAATTGTAATATCGATGTGACCTGAATTTCACTAATATTGAAAGTGTAGTGATTTTTTTCTTTAGCTAGTTGAGAAAATAAAGGGAATGGTTTTTCATGCCGAGTTTGAAAATCTAGGAACTAAGTGAGTCCCCCTAGGATTTTTGTTCTGTGAAATCATTTTTTTTCCACCGTTCAATTGATCTTCTGTACACTGAGGGGGTACTTAATTAGGTGCATAGAGGGCTGTAATTGAGTCAAGTCGAACCAAGCTTTTATAAGCTTGGCTTCGCTTGACTAGAATTAATCTAGCTCGAGCTTCATAAGTTTTTTTTATTTTAGAGCTTGAACTTGGCTCGAACTTGTTTATATTAAGCCTGAGCTTGGTTTGGTTTGAGCTTGGCTTGATAAGCAAGTTTGATTTTAAGCTCGTTCAACTTTATTTCAAGCTCATTAAGTTTGATTTCAAGCTCAACGAACTCGATTTCAAACTAGGTGCATGTAATATTAACAATTTATTTATAAAAATTCAATTAAAAAAGTTCTTTAGTATCAATTATTAACGGCATATAAATATATAAAGCACACAACCATATTGTTAACAAACATATATAAAATTAGAATTCAACAAAGAACAAATTTAAATTTAAATAACAAAATAAATTGGTAGACGACCAGCAACGAGTTTCTAAATGAGCCAGTTTATGAGTCAGCTCGCAAGCTCATAAATGATCCAGCTTGCGAGCTCAAATGACCAAGTATTTTTAAGCTCGAGCTTGGTTCGTTTATTAAACGAGTTCGAAAATGAAGTTTGAATTCAGCTTGCTTATTAAACGAACCGAGTTCAAACAAACTTTTATCGAGCTGAACTTCGAGCAGCTCATGAACGATTTGGCTCATTTACAGTTATAGACCGTGCACAGTTGGCTAGCTATAATTTTGAGTATTTGATATTTCTCTCGTCTTTATTCTAGAGTATTTCTAAATACTAACAATACTTTGGGGGGTTTTTCTTTTTCTACCATATTTGGTTGGTTGTCAGTTGTTTGAGATTCTATTTTGGATTGGCACTTTTAAGAATTGTACTAGTTTTTGTCATTTGGTTGTTTTGAACTTGTAATTCCAATAAAATTGGAATTTTCTGTTACCAACTTCAATATAAAATCGGGGAAATTAGTAGTATGGTGCATGTAGATGCGCAACAACTAAGAAAGAACTGGGAGTATATTTCAGGATTTTATATATATTCCATGAAATTACAATTTGAGATGGGTGTTTCACTTAGTTGGCA
The DNA here is from genome assembly GCA_036927795.1 of Iris macrosiphon. NCBI lineage: Eukaryota > Viridiplantae > Streptophyta > Magnoliopsida > Asparagales > Iridaceae > Iris > Iris macrosiphon. The sequence continues at coordinate 31,472,098 of JAYESA010000013.1, read as the reverse complement.
CCAGACGGTCCCGTTAGGTGTATCTGCTGTTCTCTTGCTTGCTGTGGAATATACAGATATATAAATGCGTTTCCCGTTTAAGCACTGTCACTATAATCATACATCAGAAAAGTTTGACAACCCGAAAGAAAAATTGAGAAAAAAATCAAAAATGTCACGTGGCAACCAACTATTGGCCGGAGTTAAAATGATAACCTCAGCCCCTCCTGTCCATGTAGGCCAAAAAAAATCTGTCCAATAGAAAAGTGACACGTGACGTCGGTTCACGCGTTTTCAGGGAGCTGTATAGACGCGCTGATCATACATATGTTCATTACAATTTGAGATGGGTGTTTCACTTAGTTGTCACCAAACGGTCCCATCAGGTGTATCTGCTGTTCTCATGTTTGCTGTGGAATATACAGATATCTAAATGCGTTTCCCGTTTAAGCAGTGTCACTATAATCATACATAATGTTCATATTAATATTATAGAACTATAACCTGTTTGGAATATTTCCAATGGTCAAGAGTAGGTTCACTCCATTAGCGATGCGGAGATGTAGAATTAGCATAGTTTGTAGTATTGGATAATATCGGTATGATATACTCAATATCGTTACAGTTTGGCACTACTTGATTCGATGTCGTTTGATATCGATGTAGGACTTTTCTTTTTTCAGTCAAATTGACAAAAAAAAATTGAACAAAAAAATAAAGAAAAATAGTATCAACTTAATAATTCATTGACAATATTGTTATTTTTGGGTTTAAAAAATGTACAAAAGTATGTTAATAATAATAATAATAATAAAGTACAATAATTACAACAATTAACTATTAGATGAGATTACAAGTTTATGGAAATGTAGGACTTTATAACACAGTTGTTACAACAAGAAATATAATAGAAATTCGAAACAGAAATTGTTGATGGGGTGACGAAGATCACCGTTACTCAAAGCAGGATTCAACCATTTCCATCGATATACTCTCAGGAATCAGCAAGCTCAAAGAAATGAACTTCTGGAATGTTCATTGTCACCCTGCACGAACGGAACTTGGATCCTTGGGATGGACGGACGGACAAAGCTTTGTGGATTCTTCTGGCTGCTGCTAAATCTCGTCTAGTAGTAAAATAATCTCTAAGTCTCATCTCCAAATGAGAAAGACTTGAGACTATATAGGAGAGCCAAACGCCTAATAGCCCACTACCCATAATGGATAGTAAATTCGGAGAGTAATTCTCTATTAAGTGGATGATTACAACAGTAACCCCTACTAAGTGGCCCATGAAACAGACTAACATTCGTTTCGCATGAACTGTAGTTCCGCGGAAGTAGTAGTCCCGCACGAACAACAATTCCGTAGGAGAAGCAGCCTCGTGCGAACCGCTGTTTCGCGGGAGCATCAGTCCAGTGCGAACTGCATTTCCGCGGGAGTTGCAGTTCCGCAAGAGAAGCCTTTCCGCGGAACTGTAGTCCCGCACGAACCATTGCGTCCCACACTCCCCACGTGAAACTTGTGCTGAACGGCGCAATGACGCGCAAAAGAGTTATCTTGTGCTTGATGCAAAGTGCTCCACTTTGCGTCCTTCGTCCACGTCCTTCGAGTCGTTAGCCAAAGATTTTTTTTAAAAAATTAGTGACAAAATACATTTTTTTTCTTGGAGATCTTGAACCTTGTCTATAGTAAAACATCTGAAAATACCAACCATATGCACTACCATTTTTCATGTATGCAAGACAATAAAAGATAAATTATATATTGAAATATACACTTAAAATTTGACACATAGATGCAGGACTATTTCAGTATTTCTAAAAAATAATTTCAATAAAGTCCAACAAATGTTACAGTGTATCGATATGATTCATTATTGATAAACCGTAACCATTACCATTTGTCTAAGTTGTATATCTATCAATTCACATAAAATATTTAAAATTATATCTAAATATGTAATTTTTTTTAATAATTATTAGCTTTCTGATATATAAATATTCGATACTCCGATTCGAAATCGTCACTATTAGTCTAATTGACGTTAGCCACAAGCAGCGAAGCCGTCCTGGAATTCTCGAATATGGGTGATGCACCATGAAATTCAAATCAAGGGGTATAATGGGTTGGGTGGCCCGGAACCCGGTCCGGTCAATGCCGGTCTGGGCCGGCCCAGACCCGATCAACGACCCGTACCGGCTCGGCCCACCCCATTCGCGGGTCCGGGCAGGGTTGGTAAATTCGACCCGAAAGCCTGGTCCGGCTGATCAGCGGTGTGGGTTCAGTTATTACTATTGAAATCCGGTCAGATCGTCCCGGTCTAGATCCATACCCGATTTTTTTTTACCATTGGGGGAAAAATAACTGAATTACCCCCATTTTGAAGGCTGTTTTTAGCACGTTTTAGGAATATTTTGATCATTTTGTTGAAAATGACCAAAAATATCCTTACAACAACTATATTTCAAGGATATAAGAGGTCATTCTACACCAATATTTTTTTTATAAATAACCCAAATTCATGAAAATTAAACACAAATTTGGGTTTTGAAGTAATTTCTTCCTTCTCTTATAAAATATACAAGCTAAACAATTTCTGAAGATTGAAGCAACATTTGTAAGAGATGGAAAACAAATAAGTTTGCCCACTTAAGAGGTATTTTGGTTTTTAAAGTAACTTTTGCAATTTCTTTTATGGAGATGCATGCTAATGTTGCAAATAGGAAAAAAAAAAATTAATTTTATGGAATTATTATGAAAATTATGTGTCACTGATAGTGAGGGCGCACCGGTTTTAGATCCAAAAGATTAAAAACCAATAGCTAAATGTACGCAATGCAAGAAATGTAAACAAACTTACAAATGAAAAAAGAATGATGGCACTAACAATTTAAGAAGACACTACGAAAGTTGTTATGGCAAGGACACACTGCAGGCTAAACAAACACAACTAAGTAGCGGTCCTCAAGAATCTTATATAAGTAACTTTACTTATTCTGATGCTCGTAACAAAACTGAGTTAACAAAATATATTATTTGTGATGAACAACATTTTAAATTTGGTGAGAGTTATTGGTATTATGATTATGCAAGTAGTACCCTTTATCCTTGTTTTACTAAAGTTTCTAGATCTAGTACTAGAGCAGAGGCTATCAAAATCTTTAAAAAAGAAAAGACTTCTTTGAAAGAAAGTTTTGTAAATGTTAATAAATTTGCTCTAACTTCTGATATATGGACTACTAAACAAAATTATGCATATATTAGTATCACAACACATTATTTAGATTCAAATTAGATTTTGCAAAAATGTATTATTGTCTATGGCCTTTAGAATTTTCACATACTGGCGCTGTAATCGGCGGCGCTATTATGCATTTTTTTACGTGAATATAATATTCACAATAAAGTTTTTTTTTATTTCTTTTGATAATGCTAGTAATAACACTTCTTCTATTAATGTTTTAAAATCATAATTTGTATATACTAGAAGGTAGACTTTTTCATGTTAGATGTGCTTGTCATATTATTAATTTAATTGTTCAAGAATGCCTTGAATTCTTAAATTTGAAAATTGTTATATTATGTTTAAAAAGTTTGAACACTTATGCAAGTAGACAACAAGCTTAAAAAACTTTATGTACACAATATAGTATTACTTTTAGGCGATTTGTTAATTATGTAGCACATAGATGCAGGGCCGGCCCTGAGCTCACAGGGGCCCGGGACGAACTTTCAAAATGAGGCCCCATACATAATGTAAAAAAAATAAAACAAAAGTAAAATAAAAAATATGCCTCCACCAAGTTTTGAACTAGGAACCTCTTGTGTGCAAGTCTGTCACGCCCCAGTCCCAAAATGACGAGGGACTGAGCACGTGAGCAATGGCCAGCAGCACGCACCGATGGACAACCCAATTTAATGGATCCATCAGGGCATGCTTAAGCTGTAGTCTAACAGTAAGATGTTACAAGTCTCAGGTATTTCTAATCTCATCCACAGAATAAACACAGATTAATGCTAGAAATATTGCAATGGAAATAAATACGCAATATTAAATAAGGTTATCTCGGGAAACAAATCCGAGAATTATTCTGTTACATTTAAGAAGAAAGACAGGAAATAAAATACTGAAATGGAAATACTGTGAATATGAAGCCGGTGCTCAGGAGAAGTCTTCTACAACTATCTCGTCCTCGGTTCCGGGTTCTGCTCCAAGGAGTGCTCCTGTACCGTACACCTCGGGGTAGTTCTCTGCGGCTACACCTGGGGACATAGTCCATTCCAGGTCCTCAGGGGACATAACAAGGTACAGAAAATACAAGCCAAAACATATGCAGTGCAGCAATAAAATAAACAGCAGGGTAAATATGTAAACCAGCTAGTGATATGCAAGTGAGAGTTTTAGTCATACTCAGGCTGACTACTACAGGTTCAGTGTCGAAGAAACCATAGCAGTATTTTCTCGAGGAGCCAGTAAGGAACCAAAGCTCTGTATCAGAGTCTAAGGCACCGCCAGATATAAGTATTTATATTATATTATATTCAGCCTTGATATGACAATACTCTCCCCACCCCATGAAAGCTCACGTCACAGTTCCAGAATATATCAGGTATAAGTCACGCAAGTTTGAACTAATGCAATGAGTCAGGCTAGAATCTAAGCATGTAAACTGGAAATGACATGAAAATGTATCCTATACATAATCACCAGGTATATCTCAGGCAATTCCGTCACATGAAGAGTGTCAGGTGTCCTGGGTTGAGCAGTTAAACAAGTTCACATATGAAGCTACAGAAATCAAGTAAAATACTATAACCAGAAATATCTGAGAATTGGCAAGCTTTACTTGCCCACTGATGTATAACTAAGTCCAGGAAATAAGTAGCAAAGCTGCAAGTTTTGGCAAGGTACACTTGCCTGTGGTTCCGGCTCGGTTTGCAATTCTGACTTCAACGAGAATTGCAGGCGGTACTCCGGTTGCTGAAACAAACATTACCATCAGATCCAGAAAATATCAATCAGCTAGAAACGCCTGTCCTTGGGTCCGATTTGGAGACAAGGGCAAAAACGGCAGTTTCGGGCCAAAACGGGGTCCACCGGTGGGCCCGCTTTGCACCGAAAAATGCGTCAGGGTCAACGGTCTCCAAATTCATCAAACTTAGTGTCAATAGGTCAGGAACGATGATACGAACCCAACGGAACTTCCAGAATTGGATTTCGATGAGCCGATCACAAAATCGCCCTTTGAGCGGGGCTTGTGGGGCCCACGACACGCGATTTCGTCAACGTTCTCAGAATTGAACCAAACTTGACCCACAGGACCAGCGTATCGCTACGAGTCCGATGGCGCAAGTTTCGTCTCGATCCGACGTGTGTACACAAAGTTAGGTCGAATTGCAGAAAAGACGGATACGGGACGATGTCCGCGGATACGCGTTGATTCCGGTGTGCACGCACACCCGAATCAGCTTCCGCGAAATTCTACACGTCCGTATCGACGAGGCGCACGTATCTGTAAAGACCGCGCGCGACCAAGTCGTCCCGTTTGGCGGGGCGTACTCAGTTCCGGGGTGAAACAGGGTCTGGTTTTTCCTGTTTTTGGATCGCGGTGTGCGATCACCACAGGACGCGATGCCCCGAACGGTTTATCCGGGCACCGAGAGGGTCATACAGGCTTCGCAACGCAATTTACGGAATTGGAAACGGAGCTACGAGCAAAAAGTTACACGCACCTGAAGGGGACCCAAAAACAGGGTCAAATCGTGTCCGACACGTGTCCGACTCGTGTCGGACACAGGGATTCGAACTAGGGTTAGGGTTAGGGCTCGGCTTGGGGATCCGGCGAGGGGCGGCGGAGACGGCGGCGTGGGGGGGGGGCTGGCTGCGGCGGTTGGGGGCCGGGGACGGCGCGGCGAGGCGGCGCCGGGCTCGCGGCGGAGCTGGAGGCGGCGCAGGGGCTGCTCGCTGCTGTTGCTGCTCGCCGGGGAAGGAGGAGGAGGGGTGAGGCGCTGCAGGCGGCGGCGAGGCGACTGCGGGCGGAGGTCGACGGAGTGGGGGCTAGGGCGGAGCACGGTGGGGAGCGGTGGCGGCGTGGTGGTGCTGCGGAGGGGGCCGGAGAGGGTTTAAATAGGGAGGAGCGAGGGGGAGGGGAGGCCGAGCGGGGCGGCGCGTGGGGTGGACGTGGAGGCGTGGGCGGCCGGAGCGGGCGGAGGACGCGGCGGAGGCGGCGCACGACGCGGGAGGGGGAGCGTCGTGGGAGAGAGGGGGGCTAGCGGGTTGTGGGTCCGGGTCGGGTCTGTTGGATCCGACCCGACCCGCTAGGGGCTGGGCTCGGGTTGGGCTGGGTCTGTTGGGCAGGGCTGGGCCGACCCAACGGGCTGGGTTAAAAATAAAAAAAAAATAATAATAATAAATAATAAATAAAAACAGTAATTAATTAATAAATAATTAATTAAATAGGTAAATACTTTTTAGGCATTTAAAAATAGGTCCGGGGTCCGATAAATTCCAGAAAAATTGTCCTAAGTCCAGTTTTTCATTTTACATCAAAAAATATTATTTTCATAATATTTTAATATCATTTATTATCAATTAAAAATTATTTAAAAATTAAAACCCTGTTTTTAAATCCCAGAAAATTGTGAAAAATCCAGTTTTTAAAATTTTGAAAAAATCAGGGGGTTTACAAAGTCTAATGTAATAACCACTACACAACAATTGCTTTATGATAAGAATGGTCAATGGTAAATACTAGTTCTATTTTCGGTACAAAATTATTTATATATTTAAACAAAAAAAAAAAATTGGGCCCTTCTGGCCCATGGGGCCCTGGGCGGTCGCCCTGCCCGCCCTGCATAGATGGAATTCTACTTATTTACTGTTGAAATCTTTTATTAAATTTAAATATGTTATTACACATTATTGTAATGTTAATCCTAGTTTTGATTATCAAGTAACTGAAAATGATTGGTTAATTGCTAGTTCAATTTTTGAATTTTTAAAATTATTTTACAATGCTACATATTTTTTATCTGCAGTTTATTATCCAACTTTTTCTTTAGGTTTAACAAAAATTATTAACATGTCTCATTTTTTTTAAATATAGAACTGTTCCTGGTTTTGATTATGTTGTTTCCAAAATGGAAGCAAAATATCGTAGATATTGGGGTGATATACCTCTTCTATATCGTTTGACTTCGATTTTTGATCCTAAGATTAAACCAGATGGTGTATTTGTTTTATTAGACGATTTTAAAGAAAATATGAATGTTGACGTAGGTAGCTTAAAAGTAGAAATTAAAGCAGTCTTAGATAGTTTAATTACTTTATATGAAGAAAGAGTTGTATATAGCCGACCTGGTACAACCGTTCAAGGTAGTAGTAGTAGTAGTTCCGGTTTTATGTCTAAATTATCACATGCTAAAAATGTACTGCAAAGGAAGAAACAAAAATAATTTTTCCTACCCACTCAAAAATTGTTCCTATATTTAAATTCTTATGAAGATGAAGATGAATCTTCATCTTATTTTTCAATTTTAGAATGATGGAAGAGACGAGAAAAAACGTATCATATACGTTCTATAGCATGCGATATTCTAATGGTCCCGGTGTCCACGGTAGCATCAAAATTTTGTTTTAGTGCATGTTCAAGGATGCTAAGCAAGAAGAGAAGAAGGATGCTGCCAGATATTTTGGAAGCCTACATCTGCGTTCAAGATTTGGTTCGTGCTGGAAAAATAACTCAAAACTTAAAAGACGAAAGAGAGTTGGGGCTGGTTTTGTCCGGTCAGTGAGTTGGACTTTCAGTCTCTTACTTTGGATGACGCTATTGAAGGAGGAGCTGAGCAATAAATTTGGAAAAAAGACGGACGACGGACGCCGAAATTTGACTAGTTAATGTTATAATATATTTAAATTTTATTAACATTAATAAACAAATTTTAATATTTTTTTCTCAAAATTTTGCCTCAATTATGTGTCCTTGGCTAATTAAGTTATATATGTTAATTTAACTTACATAATTTATACTAACATATAACTTATATAAACAATTTATACTAACAAATAACTTACAAAAAAGTATATATAAGTGATACTAACAAATAACTTATATAAAAAATTTATACTAACAAATAAATTATATAAAAGTATATATAAATTATAACAAATAACTTACAAAAAAGTATATATAAATTATACTAACAAATAATTTATATAAAAAAAAAATTATACTAACAAATAACTTAAACTTATATAAAAGTATATATAAATTATACTAACAAAAGTATATATATAAAAAGTATATATAAATTATAAAAAGCTATACTAACAAATAACTTATAATTTTTTATTTAAATTTATTCACATATTATATATATAATATTACTTACATTATATATATAATATTACGTACATTATACATTATATAAAATAAAATAAAAATTGGGTCGGCCCGGCCCAAACCGTAAACCGGTCTGGCCCAGACCGGTTCGACCTGGTCCGTCGCTAACCGGGTCATAGATTCGGACTGAGTCCGACTTTCTTGGGACCGAGCCGGACCGGTCCAGTCCACTTCTTCTGGCGGGTTGAATCCGGTTCGGACTGAACTCGATCAAATTCGGTCAAATCGGACCGCGTGCCGTCCAGACAGCCCAATATATACCTTGAAAATCAAAATAGAGCTTCTTTAACCCTTTACCTGTTAGAAAATTTCCATTTGAGGATAATCGGTGTCAATCTATGGCTATTTGCCTAACTATCAAGAAAATAGGTCATCTAAAAACAAAAAAAAAAAACAAATCAAGAAAATAGGTTATTGACTAAATATTATACATGACAATAATATAGTAGCCATTATATGACGATTCCACTTTATAGTTGCCACGAAGCTCCTGTTGTGGATTCTTAAAAGAATTGTTAAAAGACTTCGAGAACGAGTGAAACAAATAAAAAACTGTTAGAAAAGAACTTCTAATCACTTCTTCATCGTGCTTAAGGTATTCGTAAGATATTAATATATTTCCTTTGTTAATAAAGGGCTATTTACAGTTTACACTAAGTTTTTCTATATTTTCGATTTATTAAACGAATATTCTTTATTTTGAAATTAGTTACACGATCTCTACTCTGCTTTATCTTGTAAGTGTGGTTAGTATAATAATCATTTACATAAAATATAAATCATAGAAAAAGTTCGTATAATAAACATTAAACACATAAAAAATTAGTGTAAATATTTTTAAAATAAGAGATATCCGTTTAATAAATTAAAAACATAGAAAAATGTTAGTGTAAATAATCCTATAATTAGGTTGAATATGAATTTTATTTGTATACTAATGGATACTTGATTTTGTGCTCTAGATGTGTTTATGACAAAATTCATATATGATTTTTATTACAAATATACCAAAAATTATGATAGATCCAGTGGCAACATGCACATTTAGGGGTTGGGGTGTGCTCCATCCCATTTTATCATTTTTTTTTTTTTTTTTTCATATGAGTTAATCCACACCCTAGTATCTCAGCCCACTCAACTTTGAATTTATTGTTCCGTGCATGAAATTTAATCAATGGTCTCATGACATGGTTTCATGGAGTAAAAAGAGTAAAAAGGAAAAAAAGAAAAAGAAAATTCAAATATATTTGAACTCAAGGACTAAAACATATATAAATATTAACTATATTACCGACTGGACTAGAATTTGTTGAAGATTTTTGGTAGAATTGTTGTGACCATGATGACAAAATTATTAGGTAAGAATCATTTCATAATTAAGTTTACACATTTCAATGGAAACACTGTTAGTCCCGAAGTTAGATCAAAGAAGAAGAGGTAGCCACAAAGTAGAGACTCACACAAGAATTCGTCTCTACAAACTCCAGAAGAGAAGTTGGTGCACTGAGATTCACACAAGAGTTCCTCTACAGTGACACACAACCCCACAAAAGCACTAAACAAGGAACATGTTACAAACTGACAACCCAAAGAAAATGCAAATACAACAAGAATCAGAAAACCGTTATTCTCTTTACGTTCGCTGACGCTACACCGAGAAGAACAGAAATATAAAAAAAAAAACTCTTGCTGGGGTGATCAAAACCACCAGAGCTAAAGGCAAGATTCACCCTATACAACGATCTGCCCCCAGGATCCAGCAAGTTCACACGAGAACTTCTGGAACGCTCTTGGTCACCTTCGGATCACTCGACAGATTCCTTTGGAAGGATGCTAATTACTGCCGTAGGTCCTACTGGTGCTCTCTCTCTCTCTCTCTCTCTCTCTCTCTCTCAAATTTTCCAACATACTAAATGAAAAAGGAGAGCTCTATTTAAAGAGGATTTCAGCTTCCATGCGGCATGAGGAAAAAAATCAGGCTGCATGGGCCGCCTGCGCCGTTGTACTGCACAGAGCAGACAACTATGTCAGGCATCGAAAGCTGCAGTCCCGTGGCATAGAGAGCCACGAGTCGCCTGTGCCGCCTGTGCGCTGTACTGTACAGAGCAGACACCGCTGCATTGAGCCGCCAACAGCAGTCCATGTCCCCTCTACACTTGACTCACTCAAGCTAACTTGTTGGCCGCATAGCTCCAGGTCGCATGGTCTCCTGGCCGCATGCGCACCGGGCCGCATGGGCACCTGGCCGCATGTACCCCTGACCGCAAGCGCTCCTGGCCGCATGGGCACCGGGCCACATGCACACCTGGCCGCATGGGTACCGGGCCGCATGGGCCGCGTGCGCACCTGGCCGCATGCGCTCCAAACCGCATGGCTCTACGAAACATGCGCCCGAGCAAGCAACGTGCATGTAACTCGCGCATAAATGAAGCGCACGAGCGCCATGCGAAGTGCAAAGTGCTCCAATAAAGTGCCACTTTGCGCCCTTGAGTCCGAGTCCGAGTCCAAGTCCGAGTCACTAAGCCCCTTTGGGGCTTAGCTCCTAAGGAAAACTTTCCAAAGGTAGTGACAAAATAAATATTATCATAATAAGGTTCACACCTAATCCCTCTAGGAAAGTCAACCCACATGGGCCACCACCCCATGTGCATATATCAATACTAAGCAAAGCTATATATTGAGATATACACATTGGTGGTTTTCCAATGTAGGATTAAAACTCCCAAAGCAAAGTAAAAAACACCAACAATCCTTCACATATATCACAATATATGGTCGAACGTTTCCCACAGTGATTACCCATCATGCATTAGGATAGATGTTGCCCAAGACTTGAATCTTTCTGCATGGGTCAAACAACAATACGATACAAGAATGGACTATGCCTTAAATTCTGAACCATAGATGTTGTTCTTTCCACTCGCACAATGACATCATCTGTGCCTCTGGTCGAACATTAAAGGTCCCGTGCTGACCTGGTTTTAGTGTATATATTTTGGGTGTCTACAAGTTTACTCTTAAGAGACGACATATATCTCTATCCATACACTTAGGTGAGTTCATTTTTTAAGAGAGTTTAATATTTTCCAGCATGAAGCATTGCGCTTCGTGCGGTACTACGCCGCTATGACATGGCTCGTAGCCGAGGTTAACTACGTCATGTGGTGTCACCCACAGTAGTATGAGATCACTAGCCTCTTAGTAGTGATGTACTACATCCCAGCATGAAGCCTTGCGCTTTCGTGTTGTGCTACACCACCGTGACATGGCTCACAACCAAGGTTAACTACCTCATGTGGTGTCATCCACTCTAGCATGAGGTCACCGACCTCTTATAGTGTTGTGCTACAATTCTCTATCTTTTCAGCATTAGGCTACCTGCCTATTTGCGGTGCTACTGCCGCTGTGACATGACTCGCAGCCGAGGCTTTACATATTTTACCTTATCGTGGTGTCACACCACTGTAGCATGGGATACAAGTCCCTTATAGTGCTGAACTACACGTGCTTCCTACAGTGCACGCCGGACATTCACTCTGTCCGAGAACTCATTAAGGCGTCGAAGCCAACCTTACACAGAAATTGTTCTATAGAACAAAATACTAGACTACAGTGGTTTCAGGTACATATCCCACATTGTCCATAAGGACTACCCACTGTACTAATATTTTTCCAGTCAGTGGTCCTCCTTTGAACCAAAAGCTAGATGCCCAGTAGATTTCTCTTTGAACTAATAGCATAAAACTTAATGGTAGAATTACAAAGACACAATATCAGAGGTCCTTCAAGCCCATTTTACTTGTTATGTCTTCGACTAGCTGGCGCCTGAGACCTTTAGTGAACGGATCCTGTCACGCCCCAGTCCCAAAATATCGAGGGACCGGACACGTGGCAATGGCCAGCAGCACACTCCGATAGATAAACCCAATTTAATGGATCCATCGGGGCATACTTAAGCTGTAAAACAATAATCAGGGTCTACTAATCTCATCCACAGAAATGAATATATCAATATCAACAAAAGGAATATAAACATCAATATCAAGTCACAAGTAATTAAATCGGGGAACAACCCGATAATCAAGTCTGATACAATTGTTCATTTAAACAAGAATATAAAGAACATCACAGACTGAGTATGGAAGAAACATATACTCAGAAAAATCTATGACAATCACCTAGTCCTCGGTTCCTATTTTTGCTCCACTGTATGCACCTGCTCCTGCTAATACTCCTGTTCCTGTATACCTCGGGTAGATCTCGTCTGCTAATCCTGGGGACATAATCCGGATCCAGGTCCTCAGGGGACATAGCAAGGTACAGATAATACAAGCCAAAATAAATGCAGTACAGCAATAATGAAACAATAGGGTAAATATATAACCAGCTAAGTGATATGCAAGATGAGAGCATCACTAGAACTCAGGCTGAAACTACTACAAGCTCTGTGTCGGGGAGCCGATAGCAGTGATATCATGTGGTTTGTCTAGCTCAAAAGGGAGACTACGACACCGTCATAATATAATCAACCTGTAGCCTGTGTGTCTCTCCCCACCCAATGTAATCATACGTCTCATGTCCACGACGTCTCATGTCCATGCCACGCAGGATCATAACTAATGCATCAAGTCATACAATATCTAAGAAAAAGAATATGTCATGAAACTTGTAACCTATACAGAATTACCATGAATATCTCAAGAAGATTCTGTCTCATGAATAGTGTCAGGTGTCCTGGGTATAACGTACTTGATAATGCAAGTACGAGAATGCAAAGGGTCACGATATCCATCTCTAGGTGACGTTACACAACTCCGCGTACGGTGTTGGCACCCGACTATTAATCGGACGCTAAATAAAGTCACACGGTCCTAGGTCAAGCATGTACAATATATAAATAAGTCAAGGAAATAAGTAACAAAACTGCAGGATTTGGCAAGGTACACTTGCCTGGAGTTGGAATACCAACAGCTGTCCCTGTATTAGTGGGTCATGTAGGTACTCCTCCAAAAGCTGAAATAAATATTACCAACAGATTCAGAAAATATTAAATAGCTAGAAACGCCTGTCCTTGAGTCCAATTTGGACACAGGGACAAAAATGACAGTTTTCGGTCCAAGCGGGGTCCACATGTGGGCCGCTTTGCACCGAAAAATGTGTCAGGAACAAAGGTCTCCAAATTCGTCCAACTTAGTGTCAACAAGTCAGGAACGATGATACGAACCCAACGGAACTTCTAGAATTGGATTCCGATGTGCCGATCACAAAATCGCTCGTCAAGTGGAGCATGTGGGGCCCACGATACGCGATTTTGTCAACGTTCTCAGAATCAAACCAAACTTGGGTCATAGGACCAGCGTATTGGTATAAGTCCGATAGCGCAAGTTTCGTTTCGATCCGACGTGTATACACTAAGTTACATCGAGATTCAGAATGGACGGATACGGGACGTTGTCGGCGGATACGCGTTGATTCTGGTGTGCACGCACATCCAAATCAACTTCTGCAAAATCCCACACGTCCGTATCAACGACGCGCACGTATCGGTGAAGACCGCACGCGACCAAGTCGTCCCGTTTGGCGGGGCGTACTCAGTTCCGGGGTGAAACAGGGCGTTATTTTTTCTATTTTTTGATCACTGTTCGCGACCACTACAGGACGCGACGCACCGAGCGGGTTGCACGGGCATCGAGAGGGTCACGCAGTCTACGCATCGCAACAGACGAAACAGAAAATGGGGCAGCGAGGAGAGAGAAATGGGTACCTGAACAGGGCTCGAGAGTTCTCGTATCCGCGTGTCGATACGAGACACTGGGTCTGTGTCCGGGCCGTGTCCTGGCTAGGTTAGGGTTTCGGTTCTGTACATTCGTCGGAGACTCGTCGGAGGGGTGCTGGGGCACGGCTGGGGGAGGCGGAGCGGCTCGCTGGTGTCGTCGGCTCGTCGGGGCGTCTCAGGCGGAGCTAGGGCAGCTCGCTGGTGTCCGGGCGGCGCTCGGGGAGGCGCTGACGGAGGTGGCTGGGCTCGGGGACGGCCGACTGCTGCTGCTGGGGGCTTCTGGTTGTCGAGTCGGCTGCGGGAGGCACCGGCTCCGGCGGAGGAGTGCAGGAAGAGGAGAACAGCGGGTCAGGGGAGGCCGGCGAGAGGCTGGGCTAAGGCTGCTGTGGTGTTGGAGTCGGGCTCTGCGGGGGTGGCGAGGTCGAGGGCGAGGGCGGAGGAGTTGGGGACGGGCGGCGTTCGGGTTCAGGCGTGGAGCGGAGTTCGCCGGAGGGGATGGCCGGAGGAGATGGAAGAGGGGAAGAATTGGGCCGGTGATAGGTTTAAATAGAGGAAGAAGGGAGGTGGAGCGGTCGGGGGTTGCTGGCAGGGAGAAGGAGCGGCAGGCGGCCGGTGCGGGGTTGCGAAGCGGAGGGGTCGCCCGGCGGTTACGCGGGGGAGGAGTCGGCTGGCCGCTCGGGGCTGAACGGATGGGGAGGAGAAGGGTTTCGGGTCGGGTCGATGACGGGTCGGGTCGGGTCAGGCGGATCCGGCCCGATCCGTTAAACAAAAATGCGGGTTCGGGTCTAGCGGGTTTCGGGTCGCGGGTTTGACCCGGATCCGACCCGCAAGGGTTGAGTTGGGTTGGGTTTGGTTTGGTTTGGTTTGGTTTAAGTGAACCGGGTTCAGGGTTTAATTATAAAATAGTTTTTAGGGCTTTAAAAATGCTTCCGGGGTCCAATAGATTCTCGGAAAATTATCTTATGTCTAGTTTTTTATTTTACACCATAAAATATTATTTTCATAATATTTTAATATTATTTAATGACATTTAAAAATCCTTTAAATTCAAAATATCTTAGTTTTAATTAATAAAAATCCCAGAAAAAATCCAGAAAGTTGTGAAAAATCTAAATTAAAAATTCTTGAAAAATCAGGGGGTTTACAATCTACCCCCCTTAAGAGGATTGCGTCCTCGCAATCAAAGAATAGCCGGTCAACAGAGATGACACGGTTGCAAAATTTATTCGAAGCACATCACGATTAAGAAAAGTCAAGATTGAGGGTTTAATACACATAGAAAAAATCATTTCCCTAAGCAATGGAAGTTATGCAATTTCCCGAATGTAGAAAATCTAGAAAATTACAGTTTTTAGAAAAATCTAGGTTATTCTTTAAAACATATTAGATTAACCATTCTAGGTTATCACTAGGTTATCAATTATTAGCAAGTTAAAACTGTCTGGTTAAGTCTAGGGTCACGAACCAGCAGGCACGAACTAAAGCAATACTAGAAACGGATAACTATAAAAACTTACGCGCATTAGCTACTCCAAGAGTCTGGACGTCTTCCGAAGTTATCACTGGAGCTTGTCCGTGTCCTTGCAGATGATTCCTCTGCTACTGTTGAGCCTGCTGGAAGAGTAGTGCCTGGGGTATCAAAGGTGGCCTCGGCTGATATCCTCCTGGAGCTGGTGGTAGGACTCCTTGAACTCCTGTTTGCGGTGCTCCCAAAGCTGGAAAAGCTTGTTGGTTAACCATTTGTGCTTCTTTACGCTCAGGGCATCCCTTCACTGAATGCTGACTGGATCCACAAGCTAAGCATAGTCCTCTTTTGCGTCTGCACTCGCTCTCCTGATGGCCTCTCTTGCGACAATATTGACAGATAGGGAGAAATAAGACTCTTGGTGCTGCTTCCTGTGGTGGATTCATCTAAGGTCGCTTTGCAGCTCTTTCCTGCTATGCTTGGTCTGGTGCATGCGGCCGCTTCTGGCTGGACTCTATCCTGGTGATGCTCTCCATGGCCCGTGCTGTAGTAACAACGTCCGAGTAAGAGGTAGGTGCAACGGAGCTGATTAACTTTCGTAGCTCAGAGCTAAATCTGTCGATGAACTTTTTTGCTTGGTTTTGCTGAGCTTCTTCATGAACCTTCTGATAAGCTTGCATCATCGCGTAGAACATTCGAAACATTTGTTGCACCTCCATAGCTTGCCCTTGTGGGACGGTAGGCATCGGTGGAGCAAACTGCGTCGAGGGTGGAACATCATCTTGCTGGATTCTCGTGGCATGCTGACTTGCTTGACTGCGTTGTTGAGCTGATTGTCCTTCTTCAACTGATGTCACTTTATCTTCGTTGGTTACCACTGCATCTCGTGGTGATTTTGCAGGAGTCTCGTTGTTTGCTCGTGAATCCATATCTCTGCACCCAAAATAAACAATAAGAGGCGTACAGGGATCAAGGTAGGATATAAGTCAAGAAATAATTCGAATCCGATACAGATATCAAGAACGTTTCAAGCAAGTTGATGAGATCCTAAAACTTATCATATTCTTATTGCAGGCCTGTTCGGTCCCTAAGTTGAAACCGAAATAATTTAGTCGTTGACCTGCATGGGCCACCACAAAACTATGTCACGCACCAGTCCCAAAATACCGAGGGACCGGACGTGTGGCAATGGCCAGCAGCACACTCCGATGGACAAACCCAATTTAATGGATCCATCGGGGCATACTTAAGCTGTAAAACAATAATCAGGGTCTACTAATCTCATCCACAAAAATGAATATATCAATATCAACAAAAGGAATATAAACATCAATATCAAGTCACAAGTAATTAAATCGGGGAACAACCCGATAATCAAGTCTGATACAATTGTTCATTTAAACAAGAATGTAAAGAATATCACAGACTGAGTATAGAAGAAACATATACTCAGAAAAATCTATGACAATCACCTAGTCCTCGGTTCCTGTTTCTGCTCCACTGTATGCACCTGCTCCTGCTAATACTCCTGTTCCTGTATACCTCGGGTAGATCTCGTCTGCTAATCCTGGGGACATAATCCGGATCCAGGTCCTCAGGGGACATAGCAAGGTACAGATAATACAAGCCAAAATAAATGCAGTGCAGCAATAATGAAATAATAGAGTAAATATATAACCAGCTAAGTGATATGCAAGATAAGAGCATCACTAGAACTCAGGCTGAAACTACTACAAGCTCTGTGTCGGGGAGCCGGTAGCAGTGATATCATGTGGTTTGTCTAGCTCAAAAGGGAGACTACGACACCGTCATAATATAATCAACCTGTAGCCTGTGTGTCTCTCCCTACCCAATGTAATCATACGTCTCATGTCCACGACGTCTCATGTCCATGCCACGAAGGATCATAACTAATGCATCAAGTCATACAATATCTAAGAAAAAGAATATGTCATGAAACCTGTAACCTATACAGAATCACCATGAATATCTCAGAAAGATTCTGTCTCATAAATAGTATCAGGTGTCCTGGGTATAACGTACTTGATAATGCAAGTACGAGAATGCAAAGGGTCACGATATCCATCTCTATGTGACGTTACACAACTCCGCGTACGGTGTTGGCACCCGACTATTAATCGGACGCTAAATAAAGTCACACGGTCCTAGGTCAAGCATGTACAATATATAAATAAGTCAAGGAAATAAGTAACAAAACTGCAGGATTTGGCAAGGTACACTTGCCTGGAGTTGGAATACCAACAGTTGTCCCTGTATCAGTGGGTCCTGTAGGTACTCCTCCAAAAGCTGAAATAAACATTACCAACAGATTCAGAAAATATCAAATAGCTAGAAACGCCTGTCCTTGAGTCCAATTTGGACACAGGGACAAAAATGACAGTTTTCGGTCCAAGCGGGGTCCACATGTGGGCCGCTTTGCACCAAAAAATGTGTCAGGAACAAAGGTCTCCAAATTCGTCCAATTTAGTGTCAATAAGTCAAGAACGATGATACGAACCCAACGGAACTTCCAGAATTGGATTCCGATGAGCCGATCACAAAATCGCCCGTCAAGTGGAGCCTGTGGGGCCCACGATACGCGATTTTGTCAACGTTCTCAGAATCGAACCAAACTTGGGTCACAGGACCAGCGTATTGCTACAAGTCCGATGGTGTAAGTTTCGTTTCGATTCGACGTGTGTACACTAAGTTATAGCGAGATTCAGAACGGACGAATACGGGACGTTGTCGGCGGATACGCGTTGATTCCGGTATGCACGCACATCCAAATCAACTTCTGCAAAATTTCACACGTCCGTATCAACGACGCGCACATATCGGTAAAGACCGCACGCGACCAAGTTGTCCCGTTTGGCGGGGCGTACTCAGTTCCGGGGTAAAATATGGCGTTGTTTTTTATGTTTTTGGATCGCGGTTCGCGACCACTACAGGACGCGACGCACCGAGCGGGTTGCACGGGCATTGAGAGGGTCACGCAGTCTATGCGTCGCAACAGACGGAACAAAAAATGGGGCAGCGAGGAGAGAGAAATGGGTACCTGAATAGGGCTCGAGAGTTCTCGTATCCGCGTGTCGACACGAGACACTGGGTCTGTGTCCGGGCCGTGTCCTGGCTAGGTTAGGGTTTCGGTTCTGTACATTCGTCGGAGACTCGTCGGAGGGGTGCTGGGGCACGGCTGGGGGAGGCGGAGCGGCTCGCTGGTGTCGTCGGCTCGTCGGGGCATCTCAGGCGGAGCTAGGGCAGCTCGTTGGTGTCCGGGCGGCGCTCGGGGAGGCGCTGACGGAGGTGGCTGGGCTCGGGGACGGCCGGCTGCTGCTGCTGGGGGCTTCTGGTTGTCGAGTCGGCTGCGGGAGGTGCCGGCTCAGGCGGAGGAGAGCAGGAAGAGGAGAACAGCGGGTCAAGGGAGGCCGGCGAGGGGCTGGGCTAGGGCTGCTGTGGTGCTGGAGTCGGGCTCTGCTGGGGTGGCGAGGTCGAGGGCGAGGGCGGAGGAGTTGGGGACGGGCGGTGTTCGGGTTCAGGCGTGGAGCGGGGTTCGCCGGAGGGGATGACCGGAGGAGATGGAAGAGGGGAAGAATCGGGCCGGTGATAGGTTTAAATAGAGGGAGAAGGGAGGTGGAGTGGTCGGGGGTTACTGGCAAGGAGGTGGAGCGGCAGGCGGCCGGTGCGGGGTTGCGAAGCGGAGGGGTCGCCCGGCGGTTACGCGGCAGAGGAGTCGGCTGGCCGCTCGGGGCTGAACGGATGGGGAGGAGAAGGGTTTCGGGTCGGGTCGGTGACGGGTCAGGTCGGGTCAGGCGGATCCGGCCCGATCCGTTAAACAAAAATGCGGGTTCGGGTCTAGCGGGTTTCGGGTCGCGGGTTTGACCCGGATCCGACCCGCAAGGGTTGAGTTGGGTTAGGTTTGGTTCAGCAGTTTGGTTTGGTTTGGTTTGGTTTAAGTGAACCGGGTTCAGGGTTTAATTATAAAATAGTTTTTAGGGCTTTAAAAATGCTTCCGGGGTCCAATAAATTCCCGGAAAATTATCTTATGTTTAGTTTTTCATTTTACACCATAAAATATTATTTTTATAATATTTTAATATTATTTAATGACATTTAAAAATCTTTTAAATTCAAAATACCTTAGTTTTAATTAAAAAAAATCCCAGAAAAATTCCAGAAAGTTGTGAAAAATCTAAATTAAAAATTCTTGAAAAGTTAGGGGGTTTACAGATCCATCAGGTTCTCCTGACTCCGAACATCCACCACCGCAATGACACCGGTGATCTTGATGAGGTTGTTCAGTGCTCTGCGCCGAAGCCGCACAGTTATCTTCTTTCTATTGAAGAGATTATTAGTTGCTACTACTGCAGCTGCCTGGTTGTCGCAGTATATCGGTACAACCATAATATGCACACCAACCATTAGAAGATCGTACATGAGCTCCCGAAGCCATTATGCTTCATCTGCTGCAGCTGCAAGAGCATAGAACTCAGACTCCATTGATGTGCGTGAGAGCATAGTCTGCTTCTTCGACTTCCACAATATGGCATCTTCTCCCATTGAAAAAATATCTCCTCTTGTGGATCTCTCGCTTTCTTCTTCTGAGCACCAACTAGCATCACTGAAGCCTTCTACGATTGCTGGATCTCCGCTGTAGTAAAGTGCAAACTTCTGAGTCTTCTTGAGGTATCTCATCACCCTCTTCACAACTTTCTAGTGTTCAACAACTGGGTTACTCGTGAATCTACTCATCATTTCCACATCAAAAGTAATGTCAGACCTAGTGGCATTTGTAGCATACATCAAGCTCCCGATGACGCTAGAATACTTCAACTATCTTACGCTTTTTTTTAGTTAGGCTTCAGTTTCTTGTCACACATATATGTAGTATCGATCCCTGGAAGATCCTGATATCTATAGCATGTGAGCATTTTCTCCACGTAGTGAGCTTGTGATAGAGCAAGCCCAGCTTCCGTCCGAATTATCTTAATCCCAATGATAACATCTGCATCTCCCATGTCCTTCATACTGAATTTAGACGATAGGAACATCTTTGTTCTAGTGACATATTCTTCATCCGTGCCCAGGATTAGCATGTCATCCACATAGAAACAAACGATGACACCTCTATCGCCAGCGAACTTCGTCACATACTTATCAGTTTTGCTGACCTTGTAGCCATTTGATCTGATAACTTTGTCAAACTTTTTGTGCCATAATTTGGGAGCTTGCTTCAGACCATACAGAGATTTTACCAGTTTGCATACTTTGTCTTCAAGACCTTTGACGAAAACTCCTCTGGCTGCTGCATGTAAATCTCCTCAGTCAGTTCACCATTCAGAAATATTGTCTTGACGTCCATCTGATGAATCACCATTCTGTGAATAGCACCTAGAGCAATCAGCATCCTGATAGTAGTCATCCGTGCAACGGGAGCATAGGTATCAAAGTAGTCAATTTTCTATATCTGAAAAAATCTCTTGACCACTAGCCTAGCCTTGAACTTGTCAACAGTTCTGTCTGCTTTCATCTTCTTCTTAAAGATTCACTTGCATCCGATGGGTTTAGCTCCTTCAGGCATATCGACTAACTTCCAAGTATTATTAGAAGTTATCGAGTCAAACTCGTCATGGATAGCCTCTTTCCAGAAAATAGCATATCTGGTCTTCATTGTCTCATCATAGGTAAGCGGATCAGCTCCCACATGATAGGTAACAAAGTCTTCTCCGAAGTCCTTCGGCCTTCTCACTCGCTTTGCTCTCGGCTCAGCGGGTTCTGGTTCAAATGTTGTCTCATCAACGATAACTTCTTCTAGGACTACTTCTCTCTGAAAGGTACTTGCCCCGTCCGTGCTAGCAACATTCTTCGGGACATCCGTGAGAACAACATTCTTGTGCCTAGCAAACTTGTCTTCAAAGTATTCCACGTTACGAGATTCTATGATATGATTAGATTCAATATCAAGGAACCTCCGAGCATCACTCTTCTCAACATAGCCCAGAAATATGGTCTTCGTAGTTCTTGTTCCCAGCTTTTGAATCTTGAGGTCTGAAAGCTTCACATAAGACAAACACTCCCACACTCGAATGATATTCAAGTTGGGTCTAACCTTGAACCAGAGTTCATGAGGAGTAATGTCAGATGTCGCGAACGGTACTCTGTTCGGAATAAACGTAGCCGTAAGCGCTGCTTCTCCCCAGAAGCACTATGAAAGTCCTGCTATCAGCAACATGGAGTTCATCATCTCTGTCAGCGTCTTGTTCTTCCTTTATGCTACACCATTAGATTGGGGAGAATACGGTGCAGTGGTTTCATTGATAATTTCATGTTCTTTGCAGAACGATACGAATTCCAAGGAACGATATTCTCAGCCTCGATCGCTTCTGAGTCTTTTGAGTTGTTGACCGATTTGATGTTCTGCTTCATCCTTGAAGTCCTTGAACTTCTCGAACGCTTCGTCTTTCGACTTGAGAAGATATACGAATGCGTACTTTGAGAAATCGTCAATGAAAGTGATGTAATATTTTATTCCGGCTTTTGTGGAGAATTGCTTGAAGTCACAGATATCTGAGTGTACCAACTCTAGAAGATCTGTGCTTTGGTTTACTCTTCTGAACGGCTTCCTGACAATTTCACAGATTTCACATTTCTCTACCTCCTTACCCCCACATTTTGAGATAAGGCCTAGACTAGACATATTGTTAATGCGTTTATAATACACATGTTGTAACGACCCGCTCCGCTCAACCCGGAGGGCCGATTCAAACGGCACAAGTGTAGCTATTCAACCCGCCTTGCTCAGCGAGATGGCTCGTTCGATGCAAAGGCTTTCATGCTGGGATCTTCAATGGAGTCAGGCTTAGGCTATCAGAGGCGCGTCCGGAGTCTCGCTCGACCAATGCGATACATCGCTAAGGTGGGTGGCCCCGGTGA
This sequence comes from Iris macrosiphon, assembly GCA_036927795.1. Lineage (NCBI taxonomy): Eukaryota > Viridiplantae > Streptophyta > Magnoliopsida > Asparagales > Iridaceae > Iris > Iris macrosiphon. The sequence goes on along the minus strand of JAYESA010000013.1, from coordinate 31,449,540 downwards.
ACCTGTCTCTACTTAGCTGCACACTAAGAAAATGAATGTTACATGCTAGTTTATGGGCGATAACCTTTGCATGCTAATAAAAGAGATGAACGCACATAGCTAAGGGGATAACCCCGCCTTATCATCGTATAGAACATGGAGATTTTACTTGCTATTTGCATAGTCGAGATTGCTGGGTTGGAATGTAGTAATTTCTTCATATATGCTGTAAAGTAGTGTGAGTTCATACTGAGGCGTTGCATCGCACGGAACATGACACGGGACGGAGTAAAATCATGTTGCATGCATAGACGAGGAAGGCTATCAAGTAGTCGTTCTGAGTCAGGAAATGGAAGGAAATGAATGTACTCGGGATATGCAGATCGCCGAGGCAGTCTCTAATCAGAGAGCTGCGTAAAGAAGAAAAGATCCGAGTGTAGTCCTCGGCAAGGATTGATCCGAGTGTAGTCCTCGGCAAAGATAGATCCGAGTGTAGTCCTCGGCTAGGATTGGAAGTTGGGGGAGTAGTTGCATGGTCACGGACAACTGGTTGCGCACCAGGTAGAGAGTCCTCGACACGATTGCTGAGGCATCCGAATCGTGTCGGCCCGGGAGGACGGAGTGCCAGTGTAGTCCTGGCGATACGCTAGCTGATGACTAGCGGGCGAGGGCGAGGCATCCAGCAAGGCTTGCTACCGACCTGGATGGGCGTCGACTCGTTAGACGGCTTGGAGGCCCAGCAAGGCTAGCAACCGAGCTGGGGAGGCAGCCGTCCATCGCAGATATTGTCCAATATGGCTAACAGAGCCAGTGACCTTCATATAGATAAGTCATGTTTGCATAGCGGCTATCCGCACTGAGAAAAGGAGAAACGGGGAGGAGTGTGTTTGCACGACATTATGCATAATTATAATGGATGCATGGTATCACACATAGTTTTAGTAAAATGGGTCTTATGAGGCAGAGGCACGGCATAACACTTGGGTTTTACAGTTGCTTCCTGTTATTTCGTAGATAATTATTTATATTGCTGCATATGACAGGGAAGGCCGAATGGTAAGAAATGGTAAGGTGAACTCAATTGTTCATGAATATGACACTCTTGAGCTGACACGGAGATTTCTTTCTTTATATTGCCATGTAACTGATCCTAAGGCAAAAGAATAGAAAGACAACAGAACTAGTCGGTGCACCTAACTAATGAATGTGCTCGTTTTGTGGCGTGGGCGAGAGGCCTCCCCACCAGTGCATTCAATGTACTGATACCCAACCAGTCTGCATGCAGGGTGCAGGGGGAACTCGTACGGATTCGGAGATCGCTTAACGCTATGGGGCGCCGGACCGCACTTGGCGTCTTGGAGCGCTGGCGCGGTGATTCGTGCCTAGCGGGGACGGCCGATTCCTGCGGGAGATCGGGGCGTGACACATGTCCTAGTCTATTATGCCACAACTCAAGAGAATAACCAGAAGTAGAAACTGTGTCACTACCACATTCTAAAATAGGGATAATTTTGTCATTTTATTTATTATAAGTATTGTGTATATTTATTTTTAAATAATTGCATGATATGTGTATATATGTATATATATATATTGTATAGTGTTAATTAATTTATGGGTTAGTAGACTAGACCTAGAAGCCCACTAGATGAACCCCTGACCAAATTATAGGATTATGGATTTTAATTAGTATTTTTAGTATTAAATATTGAGGTTATAATTTATTATTGTGATTTTATTTCATTATTGTATCTTACCGTTGCTTCGATATTTGGAGTGCTACACTACCTTTTGCCTTCCGACAAATTTTATACCCTTATCCTAGACGTGCCAGTCTTCCATGCTGACCTTTGTGTAACTCATAAATATGCTCTTTTGTACTTCATTTTAGTCGCACAATATTCATTACGGACGTTTATTTTTTAATTTTAAATAAATTTGACTTTGCATCTTTGTGCGTTCCAATCGAAATTGAAGATACAATCTTGACCCATTTTGTGCAACCCAAATTATGACAATATTCTATTATGAGTCTTCTACGTCCATGATACTTGTATCCCACCTAATTTTATTTCCATGTACTTTCAATTAATTTTAGAACACCATTTATATTAATTTTAATTAAATTGGTGTAAGGACCCAACTTGACCCAAAACTAGACCCAACACCAAACCAAATCCCCACTCACACCCTCAAGACTCATACTAAACACCACACATCCTTTTTAACCACTACATCACACCAAATATGGTGTTTTCTCTCATTAATCCAAATTCTCACTTTCTGTACAATTTTCTAATTGTTGAGGTCTTTTATGCAAAAATGCAATGAGGTGTCACCATCCTATTGGTCAAAGCCAGTGAAGAACCAACCTCCTCCCCCTCTTTGACCAGTCCAATCTCTCTCTCTCTCCCTTTTTTGTAAATGGCAACCGAAGTGAGCCGGGGAGCCGAGTGACGTGCCAGCGCTACTACTTGACTTGAGTGCCAGCACGTAGCTGTGCTTTCATCACTTTCCTTCATGTTTAATCTTGGCCATCCATTCAAATGGAGCAACATCCTCACCACACACCCTCTCATATATATATATATATATATATATATATATATATATATATATATATATATATATATATAATCCCTCATCCTAACCCCTTTTCCAATGCCAACCCCATCCCAATGAGGCACATGGCCGACCCTAATCCCTAGGCTAGCATCATCATCATCTCCCTAATGCAAACCTCTCCTTTCCTCCATTATTTCTATCACCATCAAAAACCCTAAAGCAAACCAAAACCCAACCTCCATCATCATCTTCCTCCCCATCATCTCGACCCTCATCTCCGGTCACCCTCCCTCACCGACGACCTCATCTCCACCCGACCCGACCTTCTCCTCCGATCGACCCCCGGCCTTCTCCTTGCCTAGCAGTCAGCCATTGTCGTAAGTTACCGAACGGAGAGCGACCATGACTACGCCATGGCGTCGCATTTTCCATCTCATGGAGCCGCAACCTCCATCTGTATCCCGCTGTCCCTGTGGACGTCGACCATGCGCGGTCGACCAGAGCAGTTCATGGTTGTGCGCGTGCGAACAAGCCGCACTTAGCCGCTCGCGGGCAGTTCGAACAGACACCAAGCTGCGCGAGCACGCGTGCACGTTGACGTCATCAGGCCACTCGCCTCCGCCAAGGAAGCCGACGCCAACCCATGGTTTCCCTCCTGCTTCCTCTTCACTTTGTCATAAGGAGGTACCACTCTAATCCCTCTGGTGCAATTCTCTTGTGGAGAGGACCGACTGTAAACATCCTTGCACCACTTGGCAAGGGAAGGAAACATAGAAGCTTAAGAGCCAATAAAGTAGTAATATTACAAAGGGACATGTAAGCAACAAAAGTGGATAGGAAAGTTGGCACGTGCAAAGCTTTACAATAAGTATATAAATTTGACATCAGCCACTAGAGCTTTGATTATGGATTAATGGAGGACATATTGGATATATTTTGTGTCATCAACAGCAAACCGTCTGAAAGACCAGGACCATTGGATCGTTCTGCGAGACTTCGGGAGCAGGACATTGGTATTACCAGCTCAGGACCACAGGCGAGTATATTCTCTGACAGTTTTTATTATGTTGATCATCTCTATGATTCTAGTTGTATAGCGTACATGATTCTGACAATATGGATACATGAGTTAGCATCATCGAGACATGTCATGAGAAGTCATGATTGGAATCCATCGTGCTAGCTGGGGATGGAAAAATATTAGTAGATTATGTGATCATATCCAACTCTACATGAATCATAACTCACCCCACACCTCACGTCGGGTGCAGTCTGACCATTACATGTCTCATAGCCTGTTATGTATGATTAGCCTGACTATTGCTCGCATCATAGCTAACTGGATGGTTAGCCTAACCTTACATGAATTATAACTAATCATATGTAACAAGCCTGATCAATCCCAAGCCGATCACATGATAGACTGATGTTTCACACACTTAGCTAGATAGTCTATACATGTATTTCTAGTTTATTAATCTAGCACTTCCCTATGTTCTAGTTATTGTTCTAGCATTCACTTATATTCTAGTTTATTGTTCTAGCATGTACTTGTATTTCTGTTCATTGCTAGTCATACCATTGATGATGATATATGCTCCAGTATTTCTTATTTCCAGTACTTTATTTTACCAGTATTTCTTATTGCTAGTATTTATATCCATCTTGTATTTTTTACACTGCATTATAGTTTTTGTCAATATACATGGAACTGCTGTTAGTGCTTATACTTCGTTCCATCCTGACTGGAAATATTTTTCCAGACTGCGACTTAGAGGACTTATTTCCGGCATACTTGGAGATTTGGATGTTATTGATTGCAGGTTAGACTATTTTTGTTGTTTAGACTTGTGTTGTATTTCGTTTATTTTTTTTCGATACCTTATCGTGCTTTATTTTTATGATTAAGTATTCCATATTATATTGTGATATCTGTGTCTCCTTATGGAGTTGGATATTCGTGTGAGATTGATTAGCTAGTATTGTGACCTAGACAACGTTCTACTGCTGATGCTGCGGCATAGGCTAGACGTACCCACGCACTCGTGCCCTTATATCGGGTGCGGGTCTTGACAGACTGCATTGATACAAACAAAAGGAGTTACAAGCTGCAGTTTAAATATCCCTTCGGTACAGAAAGCTTTTTCGAAGTATGTTCCCTTGTAGGACATCACCATCTGACCGGCATTAATATCCATCCTCAGGCCAGCATTGCACAACAGACTCCCAAAAATAAGATTCTTGGTAATTATTGGTACGTGCTTCATATTCTCCAGTGTAAGTGACTTTCCAGAAGTCAGCATCAGCACTACCGTCCCGATCCCCAGTGCTTCACATTATTGGTACGTGTTTCACATTCTCCAGTTATCTTCCTTCTACTTGGAGTGCGAGTCCTGCGCTACACCAGTTGTAAGCTCTTCTCCATCTTCGAAAATGGTAGGTTCAGGATCAACCAACATATAAGCAACTTTGACAAGACGAAGATTCAAAGAGATCTCCCTCTTCCAAATATTATAGTGTTCACCATCAAACTTTTCAAGCTTGTGAAAGCTAGTATCGAGGAGGTTTGAGCGGTTGTCCATTCTAACTCGGATCTTGCCTTGAGATTGTTAGTCCTGAAGTCAGATCAAAGAAGAAGAGGTAGCCACAAAGTAGAGACTCGCACAAGAGTTCGTCTCTACAAACTCCAAAAGAAAAGTTGGTGCACCGAGATTCACATAAGAGTTCCTCTATAGTGACACACAACCCCACAAAAGCACTAAACAAGGAACATGTTATAAACTGACAACCTGAAAAAATATAAATACAACAAGAATTAGAAAACCGTTCTTCTCTTTACGTTCACAGACGCTACACCGAAAAGAACGGAAACAAGAACAGAAATACAAAGAAGGAAACTCTTGATGGGGTGATCAAAACCACCAGAGCTCAAAGCAATATTCGCGCTATACAACAATCTGCCCCCAGGATCCAGCAAGTTCACACGAGAACTTCTGGAACGCTCTTGGTCACCTTCGGATCACTCGAAAGATTCCTTTCGAATGATGCTAATTGTTGCCGCAGGTCCTGCTGATGCTCTCGATTTTTTTCTTTCTCCCTCTCAATTTTTCTAATACTCTAAATGAAAGAGGAGAGCCTCTATTTAAAAATGATTTCAGCTTCCATGCGTCCTGAGAAAAAAAAATCAGGCCGCATGAGCCGTCTGCGCCGTTGTACTGCACAGAGCAGACAGTGATGTCAAGTGCCGAAAGCTGTAGCCGCGTGGCACAGAGAGCCACGAGCCGCCTGTGCGCTGTACTGCACAGAGCAGACAATGCCGCACCGAGCCGCCAATAGTAGTTCCTGTCCCCTCCACACTTGACTTGCTCAAGCTAACTTGTTGGCTGCATAGCTCCAGGCCGCACAAGCGCCATGCGACGATGCTGACGTGCTAAGTGAAAAGTGCGCCAACAAAGCGCCACTTTGCGTCCTTGAGTCCGAGTCCAAGTCGCTAGCTCCTAAGAAAAACTTTCCAAAAGTGGTGACAAAATAAAGATTGTCATAATGAGATTCACACTTAATCCCTCTAGGAAAGTCAACCCACATGGGCCACCACCCCATGTGCATATACCAATACTAAGCAAAGCTATATATTGAGATATAAACATTGGTTGTTTTCCAATGTGGGACTAAAACTTCCAAAGCAAAGTAAAAAATACCAGCAAAGACAAGGTCGAAAATAGAAAGTTACTCTCGAAGAAGTAATCAAACACCGCGTAACGTTAATTTTTTATTTTTATTTTTAGGTTCAGAACTTTGTGCACGTTGTGTTGCATGTCTTTTGGCCCACTGTCTCCTAACTTTCACCATTTATAAAAAGAATTAATAATACGTCTCTGTGACTCAATCCACTGATCTTTCGCCAGGGTCTTATGTCTTTTTTCTGATAATCTTAAGGGTTACTCGAGTTCGGTACGTAGTGCTAACTTATTCAAAACTTGGGTACTAAATAGTGTGTCCCATCTGAACATGGTTGAATCGAAAAAAGAAAAAAAATTGTAACTGGTAACGTAATTTTGGCACCATTATATTTACATGTTAACTAACTATATACAGAGGCGGAGCCCCACATGGACGTGGTCGGGCTGTAGCCCGGCCTAATTTTTTTAATTTTTTTTAGTTTTTCTATAATAATTTTCTCGTATATTTTATTTTTTGTTTATATTTGGAATATGCAACAATTAAAAATGTGTTTGATTGCAAGGTAAAAACATGTGGAAAATAAATTAATTTTATAAAATTATTTTACTAGTAAAAGAATCAATGCAAATTTGGAATTTTTTTACGGAAAACTTAATTTGAATTTTTTATTGTTATTAATTTTCACGAAAAATAGTTTTTTTTATGGAAAATTTATTTTTCTATGGCTTTTGTCAGTTTTATTTTCCACTATTTTAGAAAAAATAAAAAATAATATTTTTTTGAAAAATAATTTTATTGAAAATATAAGTTATCAAACACTACAATTGGTAAAATTTTTGAAATAGAAATATTTTTCATGAAAAAAACACAATCAAACACATCAAAAGTGATAAGTAAATTCTCAAAAAATCGATATTTTAGACAGTACAGTGTTAGTGTTTTCGTGTCGCTTAAAGTATACAATTCTTTTTAATTTTAGAGGTTAGTTCCGTCACTGACTATATATATGTGTCTACGGTCCACGAAAATAAAAAATAATAAAAGGTTTGGTTTGTACGTCGGGTCAAAAAATGTCACCCCTTTTACTTTGTCCGAATGTTGACATGGTCAGAATTTGGGTGACTGACGACTAGCTTTTAGAGGAAAAAAAATTGACAAATTTAAAATGTAAAATCTCCTAAATACCCTTCTTAAACGGCTAATAGTATCCAAAATTGAAATGTTGACAAATACATCGATGTAGGCCCTTGCATTTACTTAGTATCTAAACCCAAATGCAAATTCAAATCCAAATCCAAATTCAAATCCTATAAAAATTTTGGTTGAATTGGTGTGTCGGTGAATTTTTTTCCGTTCTTCTAATTATATTTGAGTTACAATTTTTTACACATTTTTTTCTTGTTTATATAACTTTAATAACTAAAGTCATAAGATTAAGATTCTTTATGATTTTTTTTTTTATCAATGTCGTGTTCGAATAAGATCTTATCAGCAAATCCGAACGAAGAAAGAATTTGGGAGTTCAATTTTTCTATAATCCCTAAAACAAGCAATATTTGAAAACTATAGTAATTGTATAAATATTCAAATATAAAAAGTAAATAAAAGTAAAATAATTGTAAAATTTCTTCTAATACGAGAAGTATATGTTTGGAACTTAAAACCTCTAATACAAAACATTAATACTTTACCAATTAAACTACCATTTTAGAATCTAAAATGCTGAAGGTCCATACATATATTTCTATTTTAGGTCAAATTTATTTGAAAAATTGTATACATTTTTTGTTTTGAATTTTGTTTAGTAACCATGTGGGGTCTACTTTATGTATATATGTAACAAAAATACGATATTTTCAGACAAGAAAAAAAATTTTGTCATTATTAAAAATTAAAATATTTTTGACAAAATAAAAAGTGACAATTAAACAAGTAGTTTTCCGAACTTTATCTAAAGCAATGTCACAGTAATTTACTAATTTAAAGATATTATTATTAAATGACATAAATGATAAATAAATTTTAATAATCAATTTAGCAAGAGTGTTGGAGCACATATTAGTGTTATACTCAATTTATCCTGACTGCTAGCCGGCTATGACGTGGCTTATTAGCCTTATAACCTCTATATGCCAACTATGTATTCTAAATATACATTTACACAGACGTTAGTTTCTTTTCATCTTGTAGTAGTTTTATTTTCATGTCTTGTGATATTCATGTTTCTCTTATTTTCATGGTTTACAATACTTGTTACTTAGTTCCAGTTTTTACTATTTATCATGATTATTTAGTATAATTTTGTTGTGTATTGGTACTTACTCCAATCCTGACTGGATCCGTTGACATATTAGACGATGATGGGGATTATGCCCTGTCTTCTATGGTCCACATAACATAGCAGATGACCACGTTGAGTAGTCTGTCTCTACCTAGGATGGTACTATTTTTTAAGAGTAGTTAGTTAGTTAAACTAGTATTTTCTTTTTGGCAATACTAATCGAATTTGTCATCGATTTATCTTTTTTTTTTGCATGTATTAAAATTATGAATGGATAGATGAATGTCCCAAAGTTATAGTGTTTTGATATAGTAGTATTTTCTGTTTTCCGTTCTTATTTTCTGTCTATTTATTTACTTGTTGTGAATGAGCTAAATGGAAAATGATTGTGGATGTGATAATTATCTATGAAATGTGGATGATTATGAAAGAGGTTTAGACACTACCGTCGATACTGCGGCGTAGGCTGGACGTATTCACGTACTCGCATCCGATTAACCGGACACGAATCATGACATGACAAGCTGTTTAGGATTATTTCGCACCAGTGCACATTATCGATCTCCTTATGTTCTTTCTCTCAATAATTTCAAGCACTCTTTACTCTATTTTAAAAAAATTTCAATATTTTTTTGGCAGTATTTGATATAATCCACCGGGTCCAATCTATCCTTACTCTCCTTCAACGGAGGATCGTCACGTGGTGGTTGTAATTCAACCGGTTGAAACACAGTTGTAAGGCATAGCAAAGCCTTTCCTCAATACCACCTTGTAGTACAACAGTGTTTGGACATGACAGGCTCTCACAACTCCCTGACGCAGGACTTAGGCTGGGTCCGTCACACAAGTATGACACAATTTAAAAAAATTCTATTCTACTATATAATGCCAAAATTAGGCTTCACCGTGAAAAATTTTTGTTCCAAAAATACCCTTCAATATATTTAGTAATTAAAAAGAATACCTACAATAAATTCCACTGACAACCATTTAAGAGATGCAATAATGACAACCATTTACGGAAATCAAAGGGTTCATGCTACTTGCTAAGTCTTTTAAATTGTTACCAAAGAATTCGAAGGGTTGAACCATTAACCTATATAATTAAAAGCAGTAGAAATAAACTAACTCATCAACATCATTCACTCCAATATATGTGCAAAACACGTACATATATACTAGTATTATTAATAATAAAATTATACCATAACTTTTGATCGTGTTGGACAAGCTAAAACAAAAGAAACAAAGATACAGTTCATTATCAAATAATAAACACCAGGTACATCAGATAATTATCGATTTATATATTAAATATGGCAGATATCAAATTTATAATAATTATTTTAATAATTTAATATCTATCTATTCTACTATATAATGTCAAAACTAGGCTTCACCGTGAAAAAATTTTGTTCCAAAAATACCCTTCAACATATTTAGTAATTAAAAAGAATACCTACAATAAATTCCACTGACAACCATTTAAGAGATGCAATAATGACAACCATTTACGAAAATCAAAGGGTTCATGCTACTTGCTAAGTCTTTTAAATTGTTACCAAAGAATTCGAAGGGTTGAACCATTAACCTATATAATTAAAAGCAGTAGAAATAAACTAACTCATCAATATCATTCACTCCAATATACGTGCAAAGCACGTACATATATACTATTATATATTATAAGAAAAAATCAAAATCAATTTGGATTAACCGAGTTTGCGGTAAAGCGGACATCATTTTCCCCGTTTCCGTTTTGGTACGGGATGGCACCTCTGTAGGGGTAGTTTGGGAAACGGAAAGTCTATAAAAGTAAATGGACAGACAGACAACAAAAGGGAAAAGCAAAGAGGGTTTTTTACTTCCCGCCTCTCTCTCTCTCTCTAACACGAAGTAGAGAAGAGGGAGCTCCTCTCCTCTCTACTTTCTCTCTCTACAACCTCGCTCTCTCTCTCTAGAATCAACAATAACAACAAGAAGGAGACGATGGAGCTCTCTGCTGATTGAGCGTAGGGATACTTCCAGACGTTCCGATCGATAGCACAACATCTCGATCAAGAATCGACAGGTGAGTGTTTCTACTGAGATTATTTTAGGGGTTTTCGTATTTTTTGTTCTTTCCAAGAAAGGAGAAAATTTTCATCCTCCTTGTAGAAAAATATATAATTGTTTGGTGGTCGGTCCAAGAAACCCATTCTTTGATCTTCCTATAATTGACTATAATTTTTCTTCTTCTTTTTTAAGGGTTTCCGTCCTTTCTTTTTCAACAGAGAACAAAACTATTTCTCCTTGTGGTCGGTTCAAGAAAAACCATTCTACTATAAAGTTTTCTAAGGACTTTTTACACTTGAACCCCTTAAATATGTCGTATTTGGGGATTTACCTTAAAAATCAGCGCAATTTGAAGGAGTTGCGTGCAGAAAAACCCAAATATAAACCACATAAATTCTATTTTCCATTCTCTTTTATTTATTAGGGCTCGAGTACTGTCACTTTGACCGGCGAGGGACGGTCGATGGTGACGTCGACATCGTGTTTCACCGGCTGTTAGCCTGTTGATTGATAAATCACTCGTGCTCTGATTTTGTTTCGAATTCTATTTCTATATATATTCCGGAATTGACTGGAGACTTTTGGAGCACGCAGGCATAGTATGTCACCATGGATCGGTTTGCGGGACCCACCCCTCTGCGAATTTTTCTCTCTTTGGAACAGGATTGATAGATAATTTTAGGAATCAATGTTGACAAATTGACACAGACACGGACACTGATATTTTGCTGTGTCAGACGCTACAAGCATGGCACAGTATTGGAGTGTTGGTGCGTGCATCTTAGCTATTAGGGTTCTGGCAGTAGTGCAGCAAGAATTTTCTGTTGCACAAACATACATTAGACCGGTAGGTGCATAAATCATTAATTTCCTAATGCGTGTCATCTATTTTAGGTATGCAATTATGAAATGGTTGATTGGATGAGCTGTTAGAAGTTTCGTATGTCGACTAGTTTGCTGTTTATGTGTAGGAAAACACTAAACAACCCGCGGTCTGTGACCGCAGGTGTTCCTGCATGGACACTGTGTCCGAAACCCACTGGCCCCCCCTTTTTGCATGGGCCCGCCATCGGATGACCTCCAATGGGGACGCGACACGTGGCGTACGGGCCACGACCGCGGTCACAGACCGCGGTCCATGTAGCAGCACTCTTATCTTTATACCTCTATTTATCTAGGTTTGTTGTCTGTGACAATGTTGGTGGGAATTGGGTGAAATACAAAGTAGCGTGCTTTGGATATTTGAGGAAGGAAAGCAGTAGTTACGAATAATATGCAAACTTTTTTACTAAATTTGTATGCAAATAAGACAATATTGTATACAACTTGTGAAATGAATTATCCATGTAAAAAGTGCTGAACACTGTAAATAAGTTTCCACGCGCATGAACCCGTCAAGGTGTTCTAGTGCAGCAGTTACAAATTTGAATACTCTATTGCTAGCTCAATGCCAGATAGGAAGAACTCAAGAAGTATGTGATTGCACGAACCAACTTGTGAACATGCCCTCAATTTTGACGTAGTGTATAAATGTTACTCCGCACGTTTCATGGAACTGGTTCTGGCATGTGTACTTTTGTCTCAGCGGCTTCTGTTGCCCCATCCATGCCCCATTGTTTGGTCAAGATTATTTTTGAAAATTTATTATATAAATATAACGGCAGATTATTGACAGATGAATTCGTTGCTGAAGGCCTATTTTGGCGGAAGTATTTCTATAATTTCATATTCAAACTTTAATGTTTGATGTTCTATAAGCCACTCCATTGATTTTTTTTACAGGTCAAATCCGTAAGTTATGTTTCTCTATCTTCCTCTAATTCCTGATGACCTGTCAAGAACTAAGGATATTGATACACAGACACATTTTTGATTTTGGCATGTCAGATACGCCAATTATTTTGGGTCATTTGGTGAAGGTTATTTTGTTAAGGTGCAGTGTTGAACTAATTGCATGCAACAGCGGTTGCAGCAACTCATGCTACCACAGGGTGGATTCGCATGAACTCTGTCACTACTCATTTTTAATTATTGGTTTTTACAACTCATTTCTTGAGGACAGTTCATCTACAATTTGGCTTTTGCATGAGTTTACATCTGATTACTTAGGATCTGGTACTTGTAAACTGTGCTTCTGTCAATTTGGCAACTCATGCTAAAGTGCAGCTAACAAAATAACCATTTTAGGTGGGTACTATTTTAGATGGTTTACTACTGCTGCTTTAGTTATGGCTAGCCAAATAACAACTCAATGAGTGTTTGGCCACATGACCTTAAGCAAGCTTGTTGGGTCTAAAGCATTTTGTTTGAAGTAGTATTTGTTCTGCTAGGCATATGCTGATCTCCTATTGGGCATGCTTGATTAATGCAACTGAAAACCTGGATTTGAAACCTTCACTTTCTTGGACAATCTTTGCATGGATATTCTTGAACGTCTTTCAATTTTCTTAAATCACAAAGTAAACATATTTCCTAGAAAGTTAAGCAATGATTGGAATAATGTTACATATATCGGCGATATCGGTCGATACCGTTTTGGAAAAAACCGGCCGGTATTTCCTGATATATGAAAATGTCGGATATTAGAAGTGAATACATGTTTTCGGGTTGGGTTAGTAGGTTTTTATATTATACGGTAGTTTTAATATTACTAGTTTTTTTATTTATACTTGTAATTTTATAATTGTTAGTTTGTTAATGTTATGATGTTGCCTTAGATGTTTTGTTAGTTAGTTACTTAGTTACTTAGTTTTAGCCTTTAGGATATTTAGAACATTTAGAAATTTGATTTTGATAGAACCTTTAGTATATATAATAATATTATATTTAATAATATCCGTTATTTCAATATCATTCGAAATCTCAAAACCCAAATTGATATGAACATGCTATTCGGTCAAATATTGGATTGGATGGTCGATACACCTAATTATGTAGTGCTACATGAAACTGCCCATATTACTTACCGAATATTTCTCCCACTTAACAAGAACAAACATGGTATGAAACAGAGATATACTAGGGTTAATCTTCTATAGACCACGTTTTGCAGAACAAAAAATGTGGTTCCAGAATGTGCCCCTACTAGGATTTGGCTCAAAGTTTATCTAAAAAGATTTTTGTGTATTTAAATCATATAGATTAGGGTTGGTTTATTGATGGTTTAAGAAACATTAGATGGTTAGGATTTGTTTTAGGGTTTAGTTTTAGGCTATAAATATATATTTTTCTTTTGAGAAAAATATGAGAGAAAGTGTAGGGCTTTGGGATATTTTGAGTGTTTGGTGAGGATTATGAGAGATTGTAATCTTCTTTGTGATAATGATTTTTGGGGTTTGGAAGTAAATTCTTTTTTTTCATTTTGTTTCTATTGCCGCGTCTTTTTGACTTGGCCAACATTATGGAGGGACCCACCTGCATTATTGGCAGGAGCATGACGCAGTTTGTTCCTACGTCGGAACACATGGACCCATCTGCCTTCGCCATCACGGGCGTCCGGAAGGGAGGGGAACAACTTGGGCATGAGCCAGAGGAGCAGAGGGGCCAATCGCCTGTGGCCATAGGAGGAGGAGGCACTAGCCCTAGGTTGGGGGAGCCGCCAACTGAGTAAATGGGTCTCCAGGGGTTAACGAGTCTCCAAGGTCAACCATTCTTTATATATATATCAGGTGACATATAATTTGACATCTAAAAAAATACGCAATCTCAGCCGCACATTATGTTAAATGAATGGTTCAGATTTGATAGAGTAGTTTGTATTAAATAGCATGCATGTCAAATTGAATATCCTAGTAATTAATACAACCTACTATTAATTAACATGCATGCTAATTAATATATTCATGCATGTAAATTTGGCATGCATTTATATCCGAACCATTCATTTCAAATGATGTGCGGCTGAGATTGTATTTTTTTTTTTTTAGATGTCAAATTGTATGTGCCATCCGATCCCCCCTCCCACCCCCCCAACCACACACACAAATATATGTATATATATATATATATATATATATATATATATATTCCATCGACGGCTTCGAAACATTGCCATGTGTCCTACTAACACCCAATTCCGTTTTTGCTACACTTCATCCCTATTTGATATGGACACGTGGTAGTACTTTGGAGCCACTGGTAGAGTCCAAACTGTCCACTAGCTGTGTATTACATAATTATTCCATTTATATTATATATATATATATATATATGAGGAAGGATCATGATCTCCCTGCTATTATGCAACTTTGAATGTTTTTGAAATAGTCGTTGTTGGATGTCTTTTTGGACAGTACAAATCGTTCAAAATTTTGCGAGAAATTTGATAGTTAAGGAACTAATCTCTACTGTCCAAAAAGACAGATCCGTCCTTTCTCTCTCTCTCTAATATATATATATATATATATGTGCGGTTTTCGTCAAGCACCTCTAGCTCAAGTGACTTAGCTCAAGTGACTAAGGCACAAGAGAAGCAATGAATTCCTAATGGGGAATTAATTGGCATCAATTGTGTGATGCGGAGCAGCGGGCCATTGGGCCGGACAACAATGGAGCTGGTCTACGGGCCGAGTGCAGGCCTACCGGCCGAGTTATGACCTATGTGCCAAGTAGTGAGAGTTGTGAGCCTTTCGGGTTGAGTTGTCGGAGTTGTGAGCCTTCAGGCTAAGTTGTGGTCCATTAGGTGACCAATGATTGTATCATTAAGTACCCTATATTCAATTTTTTTTTTTCACTTTTACCTTTGTGTGTGTGTGTATACTTTTATTGGGAAGGCTAAGTAGGAGCTAACTAGTTGAGTATGTTAATGTGCCAAAATATGGAAGATTAAAGGAAACTTTTGAGTATGTTCTGTGATATTCATTGGAAGATTAGGACTTGCATGACTTTGTTTAGTTATGGGACAATAGGAACATGGGCTGAATTTTGTTACTTTGGTAACAAGCTTTAGTTAATTAGATTCTTCTGTAAACAATAAGATGAAAACCTGTGTCAGGAAGTGCCCAAACTACTGCGATTCGCGAGTGTTCCTGTTACATTTTTAGAATGAACCTCCCAAAGTAAGCTTGAATCTGGAGGAATTAGGATGATCAGTATTACCCACATACTTCAATCTCCATGTGACATGACATGTTGGCAGTGTTCTAAAAATTGGGTTATGAAATGTGGAAAGTCACTGTTTATCACAGGTAAATATTGTGCTCCGGAGGTTTCAAACAACTTCAATGTGGAAAGTCACTGTTTATCACAGGTAAATAATGTGCTCTTAAATGAACAAGCAGTAACATGTTAATAAGGGAAATTGTAGTATACATTTGGAAATCTGTACAATTGTAAACTATGAAACATTTATTGGAATTATTGGATTCTAATCCAGTTCCTTAGATTTGATAAGGACTTGTCATACTTTATTTGATTCTGATGTGGGGTCTTCACAATGAAGAGGGACCTTTGGGGTTTTCATCCCTACCTTTTTACTGGGGGAATTTAAAAAGCATATACCTGTATGATAGTTTTGGACAGTATGGGGGTATCTTTAGGTTGTCAGTGGGGACTGGGGAGCAGGAGTTGTATTATTGTTCTTATTATTATTAGAATATTACTTTCTGTAGCCTTTATCATGCCAATTGTGTATTATAGAATCAAATTTATATGACAAATCTTGCATCATAAGGTTTAGCAACAAACCTGGCTGTCACTGCTGCAAGACTCCAAAGGTTTTTTGGCCACTGAGTGCTATATTGTCATCAATAGACAAGTTACTAAGGAATCCAAGGAACTAAATCCTATCAATCTGGGGAGATGATGTTAAGTAGAACGATTCTTCGAGATTAAAAACATCTAAGATCATTGCATATTTTGGGGTTGAAGTTATATAATGAATAACCACCACTTCTTTTCGTTTCGTCTGTTATTTTGATAACTATGTCAATCTAATACTGCACTTTGCCTTGCAACAACAAAATTTATTTATCTTTAGTAGGTCTTTTGTGTATGCATGCTTGCCTAACAGATTTATGATCCCCTATTGTTAGAATCTCAAGTACCATTCTATTTGTATGCACTTTTCTGAAGTACAGTAATTAAAGGGTCAGAAAAAAAAACATATTTGACTAGAATTGATCAAAACAAATATATGGTTTTGAATAATTGTAAGTTTACTTGTCTAGTTTTGATATTTGATTTACATTTAATCAAAACTCAAACAAAGTTTTATTAGTTTTTGGAACATTCAAAGAAGACAGATGATAGTGTAGGACTCTAAGGTTACATGTAGATTTAGGCTTCAGGAAACATGCTAAAAGACATTCGGGAATGTCAAGTGTGCAGAATAGTTGATCATTTTTACTTCCAAATAAAACTTTTGAGTCCATTTTTGTTCACCCGCCAAAACTTGGGTGATGTTCACCATTCCACTTAAAGGTTGCCATGTGTCAACATAAAACCATTTTTATTTTTAATTTAATTTCTCTCACCTTATAATAATGATTATTTTTTTTTTAGGTTGACACATGGCTACCCTTGATTGGAATGGTTAAACATCATCCAAGTTTTGGTGGGTGAACAAAAATGGACTCTAAAACTTTAGCTAGAAGACTACTAAATGTTGCACACATGTGGATCTTTCATGGAAGTATCCATGAGAGACCTGCCAAGTCATATTAAGAAAGAGGGGTCTGTAAAGGTTTTACTGCAGGTTTTTTTTCCCTTCCTTTTTTCCTGTATTCTAATTGGGACCTTTGGTCCTACCAGAGTCTTTCCCGCCCTTTAAATTCCCACTCTTTACTATTAAATTTTAAAAAGGAGGAAAAAGAATCAGATCCTCCCTTCCTTTTCAGAGATCGAAAATCTAATGCTACTCTTCTTTCTCTTCCCTGTGTTCAAGTAGCATAAGGCTTTTTCTCTTCCCTTTGTTCTATCTCTGATCTTTTTTCTCTTCCCTTTGTTTTTCTTCCTTCTGTCTTGCAGAACCTAAAATGGAATCTACTACACCAGCCTCATCCAACATGGGTTCCTTGGCAAGGACCATCACTAAGATCCTCCGCTTCCGGCGTAACACAATGATTCGTTCGAACAAAGATGATGGCATCTACAAGCTCAAGTCCTCAAAAACTGTCGAAGAATACCCTTCTTCTCTCTCTGGTCCACTTGGTAACGGTGGTGGCAAAGATGAGGGCGAGAAGCTGCAGCAGCCTGAAGCCACTTCAAACAGCAGGGAAGCTGTGGAATCTCTCATTGCTAATCTCTTCGCTAGTGTGTCTGCCATCAAAGCTTCTTATGCTCAACTACAGGTAGCCCAGTCGCCATATGACCCCGAAACCATACAGTCCTCTGACCAGGCTGTAGTCTCAGAGCTCAAGCACCTCTCAGGATTGAAGCAATCCTATTTCAATAAACTGCTCTCACCTCAGCCTCCACCACCGATGGCAGCTCAGATTCAGGAGCACCGCAGCCTCCTCAAGACCTATGAGATAACCATCAAGAAGCTCGAGTCTGATATCCAGACTAAAGATTCCGAGATAGTCTCCCTGCATTCCCAGCTTATGGAATCAGACCGACATAATCGGTCTTTAGAGTCACGTCTCCACCCTGGGCACACTCTCTCTTGTCTTGACGACCTACATCTTTCCGGTCTGGACCCTACCCATTTCCTTGCTGCAGTGAGGTATGCTGTTAGATCAATCAAATCATTTGCTAAGCTGGTGATGCATGAGATGGAGTCCGCTGGATGGCATCTTGATGCTGCTGCGGTCTCCATCCAGCCAGATGTGCACCAGAAGCCTAAGCACCACATTTTTGCCTTTGAATCGTTTGTCTGCCAGATGATGTTCTCTGGCTTCCAGGACCGCAGTTTCGGCCTCTCCTCTCTTGAGGGCCAGTCCTCCTGGGAACATCGGCAGTTCTTTGTGCAATTTAACGAGTCAAAATCGGCCAAGCTTAAGCAATTTCTCTCTAGTCCAAAGGGTATATCATCTGGGTTTGGGAAGTTCTGCAGGGCGAAGTATTTGGGCCTGGTGCATCCAAAGATGGAGGCGTCGTTCTTTGGTGATCTTGACCAGAGGGAGCTTATAAGTTCAGGGCGTGGATTCCCGGAGACGGATTTCTTCATGGGGTTTGCCGAGATGGCAAGGAGGGTTTGGGTGATGCACGGCTTGTTCTTCTCATTCGGGACGGAAATGGGGGCATCCATCTTTCAGATGAGCAGAGGGTGTCGGTTCTCCGAGGTTTACATGGAGAGCGTGGTGGAGGGCAAGGTGTGCGACAATGGAGTGAGGCCGAAGGTGGGGTTCACAGTAGTGCCAGGGTTCATAGTCGGAAAGACGGTGATACAATGCAAGGTTTACATCACAGGTGGGGCGGGGTTATAATGATGCACAGGCAAAGATCTTGCTTATCTTGATGGCAGGCCACGGGCGTGTCGACGACGCGGTGAAGGAGTTGGCTGTCTGGTCTGGTCTGGTCTGGTCTTCAAGACAAGAATCTGTCTCTCGAGGTGGCCCACATTAGATCTCAGCTGTGACCAATGCGAGTATGACGCATCAGCAGGATAGCAGGTGGCTCAAGAGGAGACAGGTTGGTTTAAGCAAACAGGGACAGGGGGAGTGTCTTCTTTCACAACTACAACCAAATGTTGTAATATTATTGTAGTAGTTAACGATAATGATAAGAATCAGTATTACTTTAGGTGGTGGAAGTTTGGAGTTTGAGGAACTCGGAAGAAAGATGATACTGTTAATTATGCTCGGTTGAAATCATAGGGGTTTAGGTGAGGATATGCCATAAGCGCGTGATGGGACTTTGGATTCCATTTCCGAGCGGTCCTCAAACATAAAATCTTAAAATGTGATAGTGTATTGGATTTTTCTTGTTTGGCACAATGATGGCAGTACGACCCTTCAAATATATTTGTTTTTTTTTTCTTTTCCTTTCGGTTTGGTACTCTTATCATTTTTGGATTTTTTCGTTTAAAGTAATAAAATATAATATAATTATAAATAAAAAAAAGAAGTGGGGGGTATTTGCAGATAGGGGGACCACTTGCCAACTGACTTGGCGGGGTGCTGAGTTGGAGGGCATCTCGCAAACTGAGTTGGCGGGGCGCTCTCCTCGAGAGGCCGTTTGTCAATTCAGTTGGCGGGGCATGCTGAGTTGGCTTAGACCGTTGCAATTTGCTCGTTTGCTTGTTTGCTCGCCAACTGAGTTGGCGAGTTAGGATCCGTTTTTCTACCGTTCCACAACGGCTATTAACAACAACGACTATTACATTCTCTCTCTATAAATTACCTATCTCAACCAAATCATCTCACACTCAATCTACTTCCTCTATTTCCTCTCTTCCCTCTAGCAAAGTCTCCAACACTCTCTCTGTCTCTCTGCCGGCAGCTAAAGTTCATTTGAGTTTTCTGTAGCAAAAGTTCTCAACCGTCATGGATCGTAGCGTAAGAATTGTATGCTCGCACGACGGTAAAGTAAATGGGTTAAATTACGAAGGAGGAGAAAGTATAATTTTTTCAACTTATCCGAATATTAGTTTTGAAAATATACGTAATCATATTATTGAACGTTGTTCTATTCATTATGATTTTATTCTGAAGTCTATTTTTTGTTCTAATTATTTTTTGATAGATAGTGAAGATGCATGGAATTATATTCTTGAGATTAATTCACAATCACGGTATATAAAAATATATGTTATTAAAGTAGCAGCAACCTTAGATAGTAGAAATAATGAATATTTTTCTGAATATCAGCATGTTAGTTCGGGTGCTAGTTCTTCTCAACAAATAGTTTCATTTATCCAAGAAGGTCATTCATCAGATGAATCTAACCATGATGATGATAGTGAGAACGACGATGGAAATAGTGATGATTTAGTTGAAAATGTAGATTATACGGTAGATGATGATGTTGTAAAAGCTATCACTGATGAATTATTTAAGGGACAATCATTTCCTAGTCGTTCTCACTTTAGAAGCTTTATAAGTAATTTAGCAATTAAATATAATTTTAGTTGTTCAGCTAGTGTTATGAATAATGCTCGTGGAATTATATATAGTTGTGATCAACCGAATTGTAATTGGAGAGTATATGTCAAATCTATTGGAAATGGCGATACAGTTAAAGTTAGTACATTAGAAAATCGTCATTCTTGTTTAGGAAGACTTAGTACATGACGTCATCGACTAGCTACCGCTTCATGGATTAAGACCATGATAATTGACATTATTAGAGATAACCAGTCATACAGTCCATCACAAATTGTTAAAGATATATATAGGGAGCACCGTATACAAGTTAGTTATTCCAAAGCATGGAGAGCCCGAGAGACAGCATTAGCTGAAATTAATGGTAGTTATGATGAGGCATACGCTAGTCTTGAGGAGTATTGTTATAGAATTATGGAGACAAATCCAGGTAGTACATGTTTTATTAAAACTGCCGAAAACAATAGCTTCCAACGAATTTTTATTTGTTTTAAGTCATGTATTGATGGATTTTTAAGTGGATGTTTACCAATTATTAGTACTGATGCTACATTTCTTTCGTCTAAATATCAAGGTATCTTATTTATTGCTTGTGCTCACGATCCTAACTATCAATTATATCCTATAGCTTATGCTGTTGCTGAAGGTGAGAATAGTGATTCTTGGTCTTGGTTTTTAAATTCTCTTAAAATATCTTTTGAAAGTTGTTTTAATGATTGGAGTACAATTTTATTTATATCTGACAAGCAAAAGGGATTAATAAATGCTGTTCGTGCTATTTTTTCTGCATCTCCTCATTTTTTTTGTATTCAACATTTTAAACAAAACATGAAAAAAGTTACAAAAGAACCAGTATTTCAACGCTTGTTAGACTCGCTTGCTAGATCATATAATAAAACGGATGCAGAGAGTGTGTTTGATATAATTAAAGCCGAGAACATAGTGTTGTACGATTGGCTTATTGGTGTAAACGATAAAAGTCGTCGATTTGAACATTGGATAACAGCGTATGCTACTTGTCCTAGATTAGATATTAACACTTCTAATCTTGCTGAATGTTTCAATAGATGGATTAAGAAACTACGAGATAAGCCAATAACAATACTTCTCGATGGTATTAGAGCCAAGATTATTACACTTAATGACAATCGTAGAAAGTTTGCTGAAAATATAGACACAGATTATTGTCCGAAGATGTTAAAAAATATGGCTTCTATTATCAAAGAGAAGAACCACCTAGAAATATTAGCTATTGATAGTTATAAGTTTGAAATAATAGACCGGGCAACAAGTAGAACCTATATTGTTCATATAACTGACAGATCTTGTACATGTTTTAGATGGTACCATACTTATATACCATGTATACATGCATGTTTTGTTTGTAGATATTGCAATATTAGTATTGATAATTTTTATCCTGCAGTATTTTCGACGGAAAACTTGAAAAGTGTATACGCGCCAAAAATGGAGCCAATTCCAGTTCCCTACGAGATCCAAGGTCCTTTGGTAAGAGGAAAAATTGGGGTGCCAGATGTAAGACGCAAAGCCGGAATACCAAAGAAGAACCACATCAAACCCCGGGATTCATCGACAAGAGATCTACGTTGCAGTAATTGTGGTGCTATGGGACACAACCGAAGAAGATGTACTAGTCAACCGAGAGATTAAAATAGAATTGTTCAATACCCAAATATTGTAATAAAAAACCATTACAAATCATACAAAAATTGTAATCATACAATGTTACAAATTATCTACTAATCCTCGTCCTCGTCTTGTTGAGTTTGGGTAGACAGCGGTGCTGATGGAGTCGAAAAAAATTGTGTGAATATCTGGTAGCTTTCATCTCCAGCAGTCTGGTAACTCGGACCCGCTCCTGCATACTGGTAACTAGGGCCCGCTCCAGCATACTGGTCACTCGGGCCCGCTCCAGCATACTGGTAACTCGGGCCCGCTCCTGCATACTGGTAACTCGGGTCCGCTCCTGCATACTGGTAACTCGGGTCCGCTCCTGCATACTGGTAACTCGGGCTCCCTCCAGCATACTGGTCACTCGGGCCCGCTCCAGCAGTATCCCGCCGACGACGACGAGAGTGTCTCTGTCGTACTAAGCCGGTCGGATAGTCCGGTGGAAGATGGGATTGTACTGGAGGCATTTCCGGTTCCCGTCCAATACCCAGATGCTCAACACGAGTCACAAGTTTCTCCATAAGACGCCGACTGTCTGGGGAAAGGTTTCTATGAGGTCGTTGTAAATGTTGCCGGTATACACCACTCTGAAATTTGAAACTTGTAAATTAATATATTTATCATATCTATGTATATGTATTTTTGAAAGTATAATGAAGTCATACCAAATCATGCATTCCATCGACAAAAGCACGCATAGTAGAATCGTCTAGGGATCTACTCTTGAACCTTTGCTCCTTGTAGTGGTATACTCGGTTGCTCAGAAGAGGGCATCCCCACCATTGCCTATAGTCCAGGCTACCTATGTCTGCAAAATGTAAACAAAATTTTAGCAAACTATTTACACTAAATCAATACGAACAATGAGTAACTTATAACTTACATTCCTCAGCAGAATTTAGTCTGGGAGACATGTCCCTCACACTATAATTCTCGAACCGATTATTTCAGTCAGCAACGAGACCAATGATTCGTTGTAATGCATTTGATGTCTCATAACCGACTGTCGGTGGATCATCGGAAATTATTGGGGCCATTCCGAATTGCCGAAGAACACGGTCTGCCAGATGGTACATTGTGAACCGATCATATATAATATGACATCTGTGTAAAGTAAAATCATATGATGTCCTCTTGATTTCTGGAGCATCAGGTTCACATGAGTACGGTAACCAGGTTACCTATTTAAAGATATTGTATCAATTAGATGTGATGTTTATCTACGATCAAAACTTAAATAATTTATAGATATTTATTGCATATTTAAAAATTATCTCATTATACTGCAGTGTATCAAATTGGCTACGATATAGTGATACAGTCCTGTATTGGTAGTGTTGATAATCCACTACGTCTGTAGGCCAGCGCATAGCAACTGGAAATACTCCAACATAACTGAGAATGCTGGTAACAGGCCTACCAATATAGAAGTGCTCGTAGGACCAGAATTATAAAACAAAAATATGACATTAGTACAAACAAAATTTGCGTATAAAATTACTCTAACTTTTTAAGGTCTTTCATTCATACCTGTATCAGTGAAATACAACCACAAATACTCTTGCGATTGGATTTGACAAATTCTGTCAGATTGGCGTATAAAAAGGCAAGAGTAGCAGCTCCCCACGCATGCTCAGTAGGTTTTGTCAGATCATCCAAGAATGGTAGAAGCTGCACATTTTACCATATTTTTTGATGCATCGGAAAATAGAATTGTACTACATAAACAGAGCAGATACGCTCTAGTGCAACGAATGACCTGGATTTATTAAGTGTTATATAGAATTGCACCACTAAATTAAGTAATAAATAAATTTACTAATAAAAATACATACCCGAATTTCATCTACATCAACCACCCCATCAATAGTTTGATGTAGGTCCAAAAAGTTGCCACGGAGCCATGTAAATTTTACATAATTGTCGTCTTTTAGACCTGAATGAGGGCTAACACCGAGATACCTCCTGATCAGATCAGATCCCTTTAAGTGCGGATCAAAATATATAGCGTTACCTTTAATAGGTAACCCTAGTATATTCGCCACATCAAAAAGGGTGATCGTCATCTCGCCGAATGGGAGTTGAAAAGTGTTGCGAAGGCCACCAACGCTCCGCAAGGCTTACAACTAAATGAAGATCGTGGATTAAATATCTAACACGATCTATATAGTGGAATCCAAAGGATTCCACCAAAGCCTTTTGGACCGAATTTAGCTCCCACGTACGATAATTCCTTTCGGCCCGCCAATGTACATGGATCCGGGTTCGTAAACCAAGATCATGGTCGTATAACTATAAAAAACATATGCACTATATTTTGTGTGTAAATTTATATGCATTAATAAAGTAAACATATGCATTATAAAAAATATATGCATTAATAAAGTTGACAACTTGTAATTTCAAAAATTACCTCGCCAGTAAATATCTGACTAGAAATGTGGTCTTCACGTTGCTTAATAATAAGCGCGGTAGTCGGTCCGCCAGGAATACGACCGTCATTGTGGGTAGCCATCGCCAGTAAATATCAGGAGGAGAAAGAGAATTGCTGTGATTAAGGGGAAGAAGCTGTGAAAATAGGAGGAGGAGGAGGAGAATGTGTTGTGTGAGGAGTGTTTGGGGGGGTGTTTATAGGATTGAAATGTATCCGTTGGGCAACGGCTGGAAAGCAACGGTCGTCTCTCGTAGACAGCGTCCCGCCAACTGAGTTGACGAGCGGCCTCTCGAGGAGAGCGCCCCGCCAACTCAGTTGGCGAGATGCTCTCCAACTCAGCACCCCGCCAACTCAGTTGGCGAGTGGTCCCCCTATTTGCAAAATTCTCCAACTTTTCTCTTTTTTTATAATTATATTATATTTTATTACTTTAAACGAAAAAATCCGTATCATTTTTGTCCAGGCATCTTTTTGCAGTTTTGTTTTGGAACTACTCAGTATTTATAGTTCTTGTACTATTTTGTATTTGCAATGTTTGTTTCGGTTTAGATCCATACACTACAAGGATGTGCACCAGTTGCGTTTTGTGAGGACCGAGTAGTCTGCAACCGAGAATGTTACTCATCCCTGTTTTTATAGTCTCAGAAATATTACTATTGAATTTAGAAGGCAAAATCGTACACCTTCTCTAAGGTTGGCAAGACCAAAAGAATACTATTTTATTTATGATGTTACATTCTATGACTAAACTATTGAGATAGAAGAAAATTTACAGGTATCAATTACCTATATGCAAATATGCTGCAATAGACTAAGATAACAATTACATATATTGAAAATCAAAAAGTATAAACTACATATATATAAATCTACTGAGATGGACTAAGATAATTATTACATTGGATCTTGTTTACATAGTGACAAGAGGGATAAGGATAAAACTCTTAACCCAGTTCTTATGTAGCATATCTCTAATATTCTCCCTCAAGTTCCCTCTAAAGTTTACGATGTAGTGGAGATATCAACAACATCCAACTTGCTCCTAAGGTACAGAAAAAATGTCGGCTCCAAAAGGTTTGGTAAAGAGATCGACATGTTGATTATGGGAGCGAAGATAGAACAAAAAATTTAATTTGGACTAAATTTTTTGCGAACAGAATGACAATTTAACTCAATATATTTAGTCCGCTCATGAAAAGTTGGATTCAATGGAAAATTAATTGCAACCTTATTATCGCAAACACTAAAAAAATACAGGACTTTAGCGACAGACGGATCCGTCGTCGAGATGCCACTAAATAGGATTAGCAGCGTCCTGGCAACGAATACTGGACAAATATTGGACATCAATAAATGTCCTTTTGCTACCATTTTTCGTCGTTGAGTAGTCAAACTTTCGACAACATTCTGATTACCTGACGGCATCTTGTTGTCAGACCAGGGACAGACTTGTCGGTCGTTGGTTTAGTGACGGACAAACGACCGCCCATCCATTGGATTAAACGAATGGTCAGCGACGGACAAACGTCATATATGGCATCTATTTGGCCACGTACTGGCGACAAATATCTGATTTTCGATACCGAAACTAGTATTTGATACTCATTGGGCGACGACTTATTTTGTCGGCTATACGTCTCATCAATGTCTAGTTAGTGACGTACATGCAACGTATGTGGGTTTTCGATAATGAAACTAGTTTCTAATACTCACTGGACGATGGTTGGGTGGCAACTTAATGTATCGCCAATCCGTCGTATAAACATCGCTAAGTCATCGCTAACTTGATAATTCTCAGGTAGCGTCGACTCTGTACGTCGCCTAGGAGTCGCATAGACATCGTTGCCCGCAGTCAAGCCGACACATAGCCATTGTTAAGCTACACAGAACTGAAAAAAATTGAATTACATCACTCTCAGCACATACACATTATATATAACTTGTCATTCACAGTATATCAACCACCAATCACTACCAGTCATTGAATTCTCGTCCAATCGGACCTTTAGTGGCACAAAACGTAGGCTAAAACCATACAGTACACAAAATATAAATAAAACTCATATTCAAATAAAGACAAACAAATAATCCATAAAAAGTATATAAACATCACAAGAATATAAATCTCAAATTCACATGCACAACATCCATAATAAATACACTCCTGGGAGTACATATATACATCACAACAATAATACAAATCTCAAAAAAAAAAAAAAATCAATCTGATGGTAGTCTCTGGTCTCGTAGACGATCGAAGATATCCGAAAGTATTGATTTCACTATATCAGGTGATAGTGAATTAAATGCCTCCGACAGAAGTAAACTCATGATCCTCGTCAACGCGACAAGAGATAGGATTGGGACAGAGGCAACAACGGGAGGAGTAGAGGCACTAGAAGGACCAGACGTCATGGCGCCACGAATGTCTAGGGTAGCAACAGGAGGTGCAGAGGCACCAGAAGGACCATCAGTCGACAAGATCCCAATGGTAGCCTATATGGTGCTAATAGACACCTGCATCACCGTCACGTTGTCCTGCAATGTGGTCGTTGCCGTAACAAGTTGATCTATCTTCTCGGTGACGTCCGGAGATAGATTTAGCAGCAGAAGAAGAAGGCGCTGACGGTGGAGGTCTCAAGACGATCGATATCTGCGTCACCAAGAAGCTGACGTCATAGAGGCATCCGCCCTTCCCTCTTCCACTAGTGGTCTTTATAAAAATGTCGTTGGTTTGAGAGGGTACGGAGCGCCCGTGGTCACGGGCGAAGACTCAGCGACACTCTCGGTCACCCCATCCTGAGTGGCCCGAGTAGTTGTTTTAGTCTGTAGAGACTGAAATACAGCCTGTACAACAGCATATGCTTAATATCTTAAAACTAATCTAAGTTATTGTAAACGCCCTCACCCAAAATAGGTATTTGTGTATATTTTATATTATTATATTTACTATAGATTATTTTAAATATTGAATTACTTTAGAGTATTCTCTTAGTTAATTAGAAAATAAATTTTTTAGTATATTTACTTATGTAAATATTTATTTAGAATTATTTTTAGGCTATTTTAGATTTTTGGATATTTTTCTAGAAATTGTAGGTAATTAAAACATAGGGAACATAAATTTCTAGGACATCCATGATTTACAATGAGACCATACTTGCATATTATTCCTACAAAATATTTATTTTAGGTTAAAATATTTAATTATATTTTTCTGTAATTTATTTAGAATTTTAAGAAATTTATTTAGATTTTTGAAATTATTTAGGATTTATTTGGATATATATAGTCTTAATATTAGATCGATGCTAATTTAGTGTTAATAGATATTAATATGATTATATATAAATTATTTGTATTATCTTTAATTCTATTTAAGATTATAATTTATTGAGATAAACTCAAACTCTATTTTAAATTAATTCAAATCCTGAGCCTACTAGGAAAGCAACTTCATGCATATCCTATCCTTATTTAAACTCATTCTAATCATATCCAAGTTAGCAAATTCTAGTCGTATTCAATTAAGTAGTCTTCACAATTATAAATACCTATTAGACTTATGGAATAAACTATCTTTCATAATTTTTTTCCCCAAACTTCTCTCTTTTTGGTCCAAAAACAGCCGAAATTCGTCACAAATTCAGCCTCATTTTCTAGTAGTTATGATGAATTAAAAAAACGATATCTCCTAGCTCCGGACTCCAAACGTGCTCCATTTTTTTTAAAACTATATCAAGGTTAGTTTTCTGAATATATAAATTATTTTAATAATTTATGAAACTATTTTTCAAAAAAATTCTAAAAGTGCCAGCTGTCCGAGCTCAGACGCGTTTCCGTAATTTCGAGATTTCGGGAGATCCTGAATTCGGAATTACGAACCGTTTGAAGTTTCAAAAAGTTGACATGATGAAATTAAATAAAATAATATTTGTAGAATTTAACATATAAGTTTAATTTACTGTAAATTCGTGCAACTTAGAGGTAAATAGGAAACCACCGAAAATTATCATTTGTGCGTCCTTGTGGACATAACTCTTTACCGACTTGTGATTTTATGAAACCGTCGATTTCGGTATTTATGTAGCACTGAAATCTATAAAATTCTACACACAAATCAAGGATTTGAGTCGGTTGACTTTTTGGTCAACATATTGCCTCGTTTTGTGTGCCACGGATCACAAATCCGTAAAGTTGACTTTCTTTGGACCAAAATTAGGGTTTAATAATAAAATCATATTATAATAAGATTAAAATACTATTTTAGGTTATTTTATTCAGAATTAAAATAGATTAAAATAGAGGAACATATTCATCCACTTTTGTAACCTAACTTGTTTAATTTATGTGACGGGTAGATCGGACGACGCCTTGAGTTGCGACTTCATCCATTTTCAGACCAGGCAAGATACCTTGCCAAATTGCTTACAGTACTTTGCATGCTTATTATATTTTTATATATTCATTGCATATGTGTTTTCTTTCAGTCATAACTATATAATATATATATGTTGACACATACTTGACACATAGTATCATGGGAGGGGAGGACAATCAGTAGGCGTATGGGCTATAACCATTCTGGTAAACCGTAGTAACTAGCACGCTCTACGGTAGTTGTGTCGTGCTGGTCGCTACCCTCGAGGTATGTCGATTTTTGGTGTCGCGCTGGTCGCTACCCTTGAGGTATGTCGATTTCTGATGTTCCTGACGTGTGTGTGAGTTGTGAGATTAGATAGAGTAGCCTACCCATGCCCATACGTCGAAAAGTTATCCTCATTATGCATTTTATATATATTATCTTGTACAGCGTACTTATATATTTTCTGTCTATTATGCATGTTTTACTGTATTC
The DNA here is from genome assembly GCA_036927795.1 of Iris macrosiphon. Lineage (NCBI taxonomy): Eukaryota > Viridiplantae > Streptophyta > Magnoliopsida > Asparagales > Iridaceae > Iris > Iris macrosiphon. The sequence goes on along the minus strand of JAYESA010000013.1, from coordinate 31,420,012 downwards.
AATTGGTATGCTTCTATGTATCTTGTTATGTCCCTCTGAGGACCTGGTCCCTTGCCATGTATAGACGATCAGGAGTATCCGCAGGAATACGGGCCAGGACCTGACGCATTATTTTTTGCCGATGAGGTCTTACCTTCGGAGCACCTTTGATTATCTCTAGCGATGGATCTCTTAGCTGATACACTTATATCATCATCTTATTTTATATTGGAGATTTACCCTCCTCTCTTATTTTAGTTTTGATATAGTCATTGGTAGTAGATTTTCTCCACCGACTATCATTTTTGGATTATTCATACTCATTATTCTAGTTTAGTTATTTTTTTTCTATGACTCGTTGTGTGGATGAGATTAGTATTTCTGTGACTTGTGATAATATATACCACATGTGAGTTAATATTCATATTACAACGTACGTGTGTATTATGGTATCCATATATTGGAGTTGTCATATACATACGGCTGACATGCTTATGTATTCCTAGTCCTACGTATTTTGGGACTGGAACGTGACATGTTTTTGTGGTGGCCCATGCAGGTCGAGAGCATATTGTCTCGGTTACGTTACTGTATCGAGCAAGCCTGCACATAGGATTAGAATATAGGATCTCATCCACTTATTTAATTACCGCCCTTGATTTCATTTTGCATTCTTATTTGATTGCTTGCATTGCATCTTGCTCGATCCTTTCTCAACGTTAATCTTATCTTTTCTTTCGTGCTTGATAGGGGTTAGGAAGATGACTGGTACTAGGTATATACGCTCTAATATTCAATAACACTATTAGTTAAATTCCTATAAGTTGGGTAGTATGCCTCATAACCTAGTATCACATAGCCCTTTTGACCCATTAATGAAGTATATTGAATGACATCAACTATAGGCTTGCATAAGAAGATAGTGTTTATCTAGACTGTAGAACTTAGAGGCCCATACCCCATTTGATTGACTTTAAACTTAGACAAGAAGTTAGTATGGCAACTGTAGAGGAACAACACCGGTCTTCTTGATGAACTTAAATTATTCTGTACCTTCCTCCATCATAATCCAGCGTACTTATATTTTCTTGACTACCTCCGCTTATGCTGCTATTTTATAGCCTAGTTTTGTAAGCTTATTCTTTTATCGAGCTTGTTCATGACATATGTGTTATTGGGGACGCCTACTAATACATTGTCTAAATCAGAATCAGTGTATTACGGTCTGATCAACCTTAATGCACTTGGTTCGCTCTTCGCATGACTACTTTACGTATATTGAGATATAGTTGACTCAGCATGTTAGACGAATATACTTGTCTTTAGACATGTCCGAGCATATCTTATCGGTTACATAACTGTACTGATATGAGCATGTGAATAAGAATTTACCAAAATAAGATTTCAATCCACAACTGTCCTGACAACTCTCTTTTTGAATTCTTTAATCGCCTTGAACCCCGTACTTGTATTCTATCGCCTCCTCATTGAATTCTTTATCCCCTAATTCGAAAAGACAAAATCTCGTACTTGGTATAAGTTTGATACACGGATAATACTATATATACCCCATAGGCCAATCACATTACTTGGTGATTATCTTTTATAATTAAGGGCATAAAACGTGTGAGATATTTTGTGGATTGAATAGCACGATTAAATAATTTGAGGACGTTTTTCTTAAATGTATAGCCTATGTGATAGATCGATAAATTCTAAGTTGGGTAAAAGTTGTATTATCAACTTGAGGTAAATTTTTTTAGAATGTGATCAAGTAAGATTAGACTGAGAGATTTAAGTCATTTTAATTTTGAAATTTTTTAGAAGAATGATTAAGATGATGATGATTTAACTTTAAAGATAAGAATGCCTTATAGAATAATTTTTGAAATCTTGATATTGCGGACCAAATATTTATAATTTGAGCACATGATTTGAATTTTGAATATTGAAGATTAAATTAACAATTTAAATTTTGAGGATAAATATATATATATATATAACTCAAAACTTGAACATTGATGGATTGAATTCAAAAATTTATAATTTGATAATTTGAATTAAAAGTTAAATTTTGATTGTTGGATCACCTATTTGAAATGTTGATAACAAAAATTGAATTTAAAATTTGAAGAGTACAAAATTCTTCAGTTGAAATATAGGAATACGATTTGATTAGAATTGTTTAAAATTTATAGGAGATTATGATAGTTGAAAATCGTGATGTAAAATTTGATGTGGGTTATTTAAATATTCAAGATATCATATAGATTTGAATTAAATTTGGATGTTGATTATTTGAAAATCGAAAAGAGATTATGATAGGTTGAATTTTGATTTAAACAGTGGTTATTTTAATTTTGAAGAGATTATGACGGATTTGAATAGATTTTGTCATTTAAATTTTTGAGAAGATTGTAGTTGACTTGCCTTATATATGAATGTGAAAGATTTAACAAATTATTCATTATTTTTAATTTCGAGGACAAAATTTTTGTAAGTTGGATAGATTGTAAACCCCCTCACCCAAAATAGGTATTTTGTGTATATTTTATATTATTATATTTACTATAGATTATTTTAAATATTGAATTACTTTAGAGTATTCTCTTAGTTAATTGGAAAATAAAATTTTTAGTATATTTACTTATGTAAATATTTATTTAGAATTATTTTTAGGCTCTTTTAGATTTTTGGAGATTTTTCTAGAAATTGTAGGTAATTAAAACATAGGGAACATAAATTTCTAGGACTTCCATGATTTACAATGACACCAGCATTTATTCCTACCAAATATTTATTTTAGATTAAAATATTTAATTATATATTTTTGTAATTTATTTAGAATTTTAAGAAATTTATTTAGATTTTTGAAATTATTTAGGATTTATTTGGATATATATAGTCTTAATATTAGATAGATGCTAACTTAGTGTTAATAGATATTAATATCATTATATATAAATTATTTGTATTATCTTTAATTATATTTAAGATTATAAATTATTGAGATAAACTCAAACTCTATTTTAAATTAATTCAAATCATGAGCCTACTAGGAAAGCAACTTCATGCATATCCTATCCTTATTTAAACTCATCCTAATCATATCTAAATTAGCAAATCCTAGTCGTATTCAATTAAGTAGTCTCCACAATTATAAATACCTATTAGACTTATGGAATAAACTATCTTTCATAATTTTCTTCCCCAAACTCTTTATGGAATAAACTATCTTTCATAATTTTCTTCCCCAAACTCCTCTCTTTTCCGTCAAAAAACAACCAAAATTTGTCACAAATTCAGCCTCATTTTCTAGTAGTTATGACGAATTAAAAAGACGATATCTCCTAGCTCCGGACTCCAAACGTGCTCCATTTTTTTGTTAGAACTATGTCAAGGTTAGTTTTCTGAATATATAAATTATTTTAATAATTTATGAACCTATTTTTCAAAAAAATTCTAAAAGTGCCAGCTGTCCGAAATCAGATGCGTTCCCGTAATTTTGATATTTCGGGAGATCCCGTATTCGGAATTACGAACCGTTTAAAGTTTCGGAAAGTTGACATGATAAAATTAAATAAAATAATATTTCCAAAATTTAACATGTAAGTTTAATTTACTGTAAATTCGTGCAACATAGAGGTAAATAGGAAACCACCAAAAATTATCATTTGTGCGCCCTTGTGGACATAACTCTTTACCGACTTGTGATTTTATGAAACCGTCAATTCCGGTGTTCATGTAGCACTGAAATCTATAAAATTCTACACACAAATCAAGGATTTGAGTCGGTTGACTTTTTGGTCAACGGATTGCCTCGTTTTGTGTGCCACGGATCACAAATCCTTAAAGTTGACTTTCTTTGGACCAAAATTAGGGTTTAACAATAAAATTATATTATAATAAGATTAAAATACTATTTTAGGTTATTTTATTCAGAATTAAAATAGATTAAAATGGAGGAACCTATTCACCCACTTTTGTAACCTAACTTGTTTAATTTATGTGACGGGTAGATCGGACGACGCCTTGAGTTGCGACTTCATCTCTTTTCAGACCAGGCAAGATACCTTACCAAATTGCTTACAGTACTTTCCATGCTTATTATATTTTTATATATTCATTACATATGTGTTTTCTTTCAGTCATAATTATATACTATATATATGTTGACACACACTTGACACATAGTATTATGGAAGGGGAGGACAATCAGTAGGCGTATGGACTATAACCACTCTGGTAAACCGTAGTAACTAGCACGCTCTACGGTAGTTGTGTCGCGCTGGTCGTTACCCTCGAGGTATGTCAATTTCTGGTGTCGCGCTGGTAGCTACCCTTGAGGTATGCCGATTTCTGATGTTCCTGACGTGTGTGTGAGTTGTGAGATTAGATAGAGTAGCCTACCCATGCCCATACGTCAAAAAGTTATCCTCATTATGTATTTCATATATATTATCTTGTACAGCGTACTTATATATTTTCTGTCTATTATGCATATTTTACTGTATTCAATTGGCATGCTTCTATGTATCTTGTTATGTCCCTCTGAGGACCTGGTCCCTTGCCAGGTATAGACGATCAGGAGTATCCGCAGGAATACGGGCCAAGACCTGACGCATTATTTTTCGTCGAGGAGGTCTTACCTTCGGAGCACCTTTGATTATCTCTAGCGATGGATCTCTTAGCTGATACACTTATATCATCATCTTATTTTATATTGGAGATTTACCCTCCTCTCTCATTTTAGTTTTGATATAGTCATTGGTAGTGGATTTGTCTCCACCGACTATCATTTTTGGATTATTTAGACTCATTATTTTAGTTTAGTTATTTCTTTTCTATGACTCGTTGTGTGGATGAGATTATTATTTCTGTGACTTGTGACAATATATACCACATGTGAGTTAATATTCATATTACAACGTACGTGTGTATTATGGTATCTATATATTGGAGTTATTATATACATACGGCTGACATGCTTACGTATTCCTAGTCCTACATATTTTGGGACTGAGGCGTGACAGTTGTTTCAAATATTTTAATTTATAATATAAATTCTAATACTTAATGCTATTCTCTTATAATATAAATTGTAATACTTAATGCTATTTAACTTATAATATAAATACTAATACTGACAACTCTCTTGCTTGCCTTCTCGTCCACGTAGGACCCGTCCTTCCTCTTGTGCGTGTACTTAAAAACATCGACGAAGCTGGCACTAGAGGGATCTCCCACTCCTTCGCAAGCTTCTCCGCATGTGTACAAAAGCATTAAAAATATATATTAGTTTGATAATTAATGCTATAAACTATATAATAAAAGTATTTAAATACTTCGAGTTATCTTACCAGGTGTCGATGGTGCATAGCGATGGGGATCGATCCACCCGTATGTAGACCCGTACAATATTTCCCTTCTTCGTTTACTCGGACCTCTTCTTCAGATCTGGAGTCTCGAGCTGTCTCTGCATCTCTTCCCAATAATCATCCTGGATCTAGAATTTTTTGCCCTTTCCAGCAGCCACCATTCTCTATAAATCATCATTTGCATCCCTTATCTTCTTGCTACGGGACCCCGATATGTCTTCCTGATCGTCGCATCACGATGCTCAGGCCACCAATAGATTTTCTAATATATATATTCAAATAAAAATTAATATGAATAGATAAAAAAATAATTAATAAATCAAATAATGTAAAATTTTAAATATACCTTCATTTGGTCAAGCCATATATACATCTTGTCTGACGATACTTGGATGAAGTTAATGTAGGGCCATGAAAGTTTTCCTTAATAACTTTCCTAAGTGCCGGGATAACAATAGCAGAAAAAATTCTACAAAATTATGAATAAAAACTAATAATCTAGTTGAATAAAGAAATAAAATATATAATATGACATTAAATTTTAAACCATAATTACTTACAACTCATTGGTAAAGGGCCAAAGCACCTATAACTGCCCTTCCGACTCTCTGGTGGTGTAGAAGGACCACCATATCAGTAAATATACTGACTACTAGCATCATACTCTAAGTTCGAATATTATGAGACCTATCGTGTAGCTGCCTATAGGGTAGCGGGATATGCCGAAGGGGGTGGTGGGACCCATCTGAGTATCTGGCGGACGAATAAACAATAGATTGGCAGGATTTATATCATATTATGTTAGAGGTATGGATGTCGATACTAGAGTGGTGGGGGTATAGGGCAAAGGGCAGAGTGGAGGTGCCTGTAACCATTAACATAGTGGAGGTGCCTGTTGTCACGCCATGGTTCCGCAGAACCAAACGTCGCCACTGGACGTGATATCATACAAGCCTAAATTATATTGTACAAGACAATCACCAAAATAGTCGATTGAGCAACTAAGTGACAGAGTCATCGCAGCACAACGATAACCAGAGAAGTTGAATCAACACAAGTTATAGAAAATAATAATTATTCTCTTTATTGCGTTTAAAATAGAAGTTACAATGGCTCGAATCCAAGAATACAAATCTCTCTCTCTCTCTCTCTCTCTTAATACAATAAATTATGCCATAAGGCTTACAACTTGACAACGATATAATCGATGATGTTCCATACATTATGTCTCTTATACAAAGAAAACTTTATCATAGTCGTAACGTCTCAATTTACCAACCAAACTCCAAGCCTCAGTACCGTCCAAGCGAAATATGTACCTACGAGGGTCTGGTGGGGGTGTCAGTACATATAAATGCACTGGTGAGGGGCCTCTCTCCCACTCAATAGAACAAACACGTTCATTATATGAGTGCACACAATTTAGGTGGTCTTTCTAATCTTGCCTTAGGATCAGTTACATGACATAGTAAAATTAAAGCATACTTGTGTCACATACATAAAGTGTCATGCAACAGGTTATCAAACTTGGTCTTACCAATACTTACCCTCCGTCCTTCCCTGTCAAATACAATATATATATATATATATATATATATATATATATATATATATATATATATATATATATATATATATATATATATAAAGATTTTCCCATTTTGCATCCCCCAAGCATCTTCCCTACTCACACCGTTGGATAGTGCTTTAAGTCATCTAATCTTAAATGTTGATTTACCAACGGTTAAGATTAGATGACTTAAAGCACATCCAACGGGTGTGAATAGGAAATGCTTGGGGATGCAAAAAGTGTGGGGATGCCTATCCTTCCTCTCTCTCTCTCTCTCTCTATATATATATATATATATATATATATATATATATGGGATATGAGCCATAGTGCCCATATTCCTACATGAGTCATACACATGTTGACCAATAGAAATATAGTATATTAGTGCACATCGATGCACATGGGATGTATGAGTCTATTTTTATTGGTCCACATGTGCATGGCTCATGTAGAAATATGGACATTATGGCTCATATCCTGTTTACCCATATATATATATACCTTAGTATTCATTATATATATTTATTATATATATAGACCTTAGGAATATGAGCACTATGCGCCTTATGTTTCCAAACTAATCTTCCTACAGTTTATGAATTCACAATTTATATAAATAGACCCGGGCCAAAATGATCATTGTTGCCTCCCACCGATCGTTCGAGAACTAACCTTGTGCACAAGTTGTCCAATGACCATACAAATGCGTAATATCTAGACTCTACACAAATGCATGGTATCAACTCTGAAAAGAAACATACGACAAAACTCTATTTAGTTTACTCCGCATCGAGCTCTCACTCGCATAACTATACCTAGTCTAGGGACTATCTATGCAGCTCCCAGTTTAGGGATACTGTCTTGGCGATCCAACAGTATCGAAATCTTTTTCATGTTTTTATCTCTGATCTCAGGAATGGCTAATTGTAGCATTCCTGGATAAAGTTGCAGTATTATGTTTCATAGGGTGACTCTATAGCAATGTTATAATCCGTGTGATAGGATACATTGATAGTATGAAAAAAACTACTTTTGTGGCAACAAGTTAGATAGTCTTAGTAATATCATCAATAAACTGTATGTATACAAGTGCTATGATAAGAAAATCTTAAAATTACTAAGTCTATATTAGCAATTCAAGTTATATATTCTAAAGCAGTCGCACGAAGTGATTCTATTACGTCAAGTTGATTTTTCATGTTGTAAGCAACAAGATATAAGGTGGGATTACTCTCTTATTTATGTGGGTTTGTCTCTTTTATTAGCATGCAAGAACTTGTAGCAAAATAAACTAGCATCAAGTTTATTAAGTGTGAAGGTAAAGCAAAAACATGTTCATCGAGACCACCCACCTGAGCGAGGAGTCAGCCTCGACCGAATGAAACTCTGAACAAACCACTGAATACGTCCAAGTCCAAATGATATTGCGCCAATAGATTATCTCATTGAACCAAGCGGAGCAGGGTACTACACCTACGACCGACGAGAATGTGGAGGGATCTTATGATCGAGGGGATAATCCATCTCTGGATAATATAAGATCACCACTACGATCATGACCATGACCACCTAGATCACGATCACAACCACGACCACGACCACCAGCCATCTATGATATTCACACACACACACACACACACACACACACATATATATATATATATATATATATATATATATAAACATGTATAATAGCCATATAAGAAATATAATTACAAAAATAATATATATATATATATATATAAGTAATAGAACTACAAAAATAATATGTATAATAGATATCTAAGAAATAAAAGTATATCAAAAATAACTATAAACACTGAGAATCAAATTTAATCATCAAACATAGCATATATCATAGACTAAGCAGCTAAAAAGTTGAATTATATCAAAAAACAGCCACAAAATTGAATCATATATCTAGGTACACTTTTAAACAACATATGTACCCTAATCATAATTTATTTCATCCTCATCCTCGTCGTCGTCGTCGTCATCATCATCATCATTATAGACTAAGCAAATAAAAAATAGAAGTATATATTTATGTCTCTATGTGTAACCATCACTTTTCTGGGGAGGGATATTTTTGTCATTTTATAATAATTATATTGTTATATTCATACTTTATAAATATTTAATATTGTTATATTATACTTATATATAATATAGATGATGGTTGTATGTTAGCCCCTTAGTTAGACTAATTATAATTATTGAACCTAAGTGAACCCAACTAGACTTGTCATGACCAATAGTGCAACCCATTTAGTATAGTCATGATTGACTAATTACAGTAGAGAGAATGAATCAATAATTCCTTTTATTTAAATTAGAACTTTCCTTAGTTAAACCCCTTTACTAAATAACTCTTCATGGCAAACTTGGAGGACATTTTAGACATTGTGAAGCAACCAACCATAATTCTAGAGGTGGCCAGCCCTAATATAGAGGGGAGAAGCTCTTATTATTTTCTATCACTTCATTTATTTTCTCCCCAATTTATTTCTTCCCCAAATTCCTTCATCCCTCCACCAAATTTTACCAAACCAATCCCAATTCCTCTCATTTTCATCACCAGGGAGAGCTAGAAGCTTGAAAATTGTAAGAGGCTAGTGAAAGAAGGATTTTGCTAGGAGTTGGTGTTTATTTCTCATTCTTGTGCCCATTTGAAGGAGCTACATTGGAAATCTATCCCCCAATAGGTATGATTTCATTTTTCCTAGAAATTTCTATTCTAAATAGTGTATTAGACCTATAGGAACCCTTTCATGGCTAAGGAATATCTATAGGAAGAAGAAATAAGTTCATAGGAGGCCTATTGAGAAAGCTACATTAAATTTTGTGTCTATTTGGGGAAAATTCCGAGATGGCACACCAAGTGTTTGATGGAATGCCTAATGTTTTATTCTCCCAGTATTTTATATTTTATTGGTATTTTAGATGTGTCATGATAATTTGGTAGTGGTTGGAAAGAGTATCATTGAGTATCCCATATGATACTTGTATCATGGGTGTAGCCTATTTGCACACCAAGTGCTTGTGATTGTGTGTGTAAGTGCCTATTTAGTGTTGGATTTACATATATATATATATATATATATATATATATATATATATATATATATATATATATATATATATATATATATATATATAATATCATGTGAGTATATATATATGAGAGTATATATATTAGATGTATAAGGGTGTGTATATATATGTGTATATCACTATATATATGTATTGTTGAGTGTGTGTGATGAGATCAGGGACAAGAGCGGCTCAGGTACCGGTGTGTGTAAGTCTGGATGTTGTGAAGGGTGTTTCACTTGGGGGTGCTCCGTGCAACAGTGCACTGTGTGCACTATTTTAATACCAACAACATGTATCAGAGGGGGAGTCGGGTATGTATCAGCACTGCAGTGCAGTGCACTACACTTAAGAGAAGCTACAACAGAGTAGCAGTAGTTGAAAATGGGGGAGGGAAATAGTTATCAGTGAAGCAGTGCACTAATTAGTAACAATAGGATCAGCAACAGTAACTGGAAGTGAGAAAAACTGCTTGCCATGTATTTGAGATTACAAACATTGGGCAAACTCTTGATGCCTGGGGATAAAACAGAGCAATATCAGCAGCATTTAGACATCACCATAGCAGCAACAAGCATTAATTCAGTAACTGATGGGGGGGATACGCTCGGGTAAGTGTTCCCAGGGTGTATATGTGGTACACAATAGTGTGGTGGTTATGTTTAGTTCCTGAGATTAGATAGGTAGTAGAGTTTCTTAGTTATGTTGTTAAGTGAACTGATAAGTGGCAATCCCTACAGTAAAGTATTAAGTTATCTGGATACATTAATGTAAGGAAAGAATGAGAATGCAAACATGCATTAGGAATTTTAAACATGTTAGGGTGGATGTATTAGCCACAGTTTGGGTTCTAAGGTATAGTTGAGTATATTTTAGGAAGTTCAGATAATGGGTGAGTGAGTGGTAGCAGTTGCAAGAGATATTCTGGTACACTACAGTGTCAGGATATATGTTGTATAGTTGAGTCATTCCTGCAGTGAGGGTTAGAGGAGGTGTGGTAGTATTGGCAATGTGTGTGCATGTGTATCAGTGAGGTGTGAGGGGTTATAAGCAGTATCAGTAATGTGGATAGAAGTGTGAGTATTCATGTGACCTAGTGGAGGTGAGGAAGTGTTAGTGTTAAGGGTTTTGAGTATGTTTTGGTATCAAGGTATCATGAGTGGGCAAGATGTTGGGATAAGGGTGAGATACTAGGTATTGGAGTACTAGGATATTAAGATATTGGCAAGGTATTTCAAGAGACCAAGATAATGGGTAATATATGTTGCACTAAGCTATTAGCTATACGGACTAAGGTAATAGTCTAGGTATTAAGGTAAATACCCATAGGCAAAGGTATATATAGATATTGTAGGTAGTATCATATATAAACTAGAATACCAACTAGAATGACCTAGAAACCTAGGTATAACCTAGTTTTGACTAGTGTTGACTAGTTTGACCCTGAAAGTAAACCCTTTAGGTACTTTGACCTAGTTTTGACCTAGAAACTATATTTTAACTTATTTAAACTTGCTTATCCCTTTATTACACCAAATGACATTATGTGAGACCCATCTCACTATTTTACTATTATTATATTTTAACTGGTATATGTGTGTTATAGCTGTATAATTGCTTTTCGTGTAATTTATGGATTTTTCTAGCTGCTTTTATGTAATTTCTAGATTTATGCTTGGTGAACACTCCCTTACTATATATAGCCTTCCTTTTCTCTCTCCTCCCCATTCTTCTTCCTTTTCTTCTCTTTCTTTATTTTCTTCTTCCTCTTCCCTCTTATCTCCTTAGCCGAGAGCAGCCTGAGACCAGCCTCACCATTCCTTTTGGTGGTAGTATTAGTAGCTTAATATATAGTGGGTTTAGGCAATTACATCTTGCCAATGAGGAAAAACTTACACTTTTAGCCACTCATGCATTTTATTAGTCTATATTGTGCTGTATGAACTGATCTTCATATTTACTTCTTGTTATTTTTGGTTTTGATGTCTTGGTTGGAGCAGATCTAAGTTTCAAGTTTGGAGCTTCTATGAGTTTACTTAGTTTTGATCTCTTAAAATTTGATGTTTTCAAAAACTAGTAGTTCTATGTTGATAAGCACTTGATTTCATGCGATTTTGAACTTTGCTTTGCTGGATTCGGACTTGAAATAAGGATTTTATGGAGAAAATAAGTTTTTAGACTTGGAGCTTTTCCATGGCTGAAACTTGCTATTTTGGGACGAAGGAGTTCCATGCGGCCGCTTGGCATGCGGCCTGGACTTCTCGCTCCAAGTTAATATGCGCCCATCTTGTTGGACGCATGACCGAATCTGTACATGCGTCCCTTGGCCAAATGCATGGAACTTGAATGAATGAAAGTTCTCTAAGTTTAAAAGATTTTATGCGGCCAAGTGTGTATACGACCAAGAGGAGCATGCGGCTGAGTCGTCCATGCGGCCTGGAGCTATGCGTCCTTCTTTTTTGAACACATGACTCAACACCGTCTTGGCACGACTTTTTATGATTTTGTCTTTTTTCTTCAGACTCCCTCGCTTATCCAGTCACATCGATCAATTCTCTGACACGACCAGTCACATCAGTCTCTTTCCTGTTTGTATTTATTTTCTGGCACTCACCTTGTCCCGAGGAGTCGATTTTGCATCTTTTATGCGGCCAATGTGCTGCATGCGGCCAGCTTTTCCCATGCGCCTATGATACTTACAGTAGCTTAACTTCTTATGATTTATTCTTTTATAGTTTAACTATTTTTATTGTTTAGCCTATTCTGTTTAATTGTTATGAATGCAGGCTTTCTCTAAATTGCTTATAACCTAATTTGTGACAACCTGCCAGAACCTGGTATTCCCTGAACATGGATTATATTTACACTGTTAATCTTGAACTCCCGACACTAGACTTGTACTGTTATTCATGATAATAGATCGTCGTATCGAGTTAACCTGACATGTACCGATATTTCTGATAGTGGCTCGACAAAGCGCACTCCTGACATGCTAGAATTTTCTGAACTAAAATGCTTGAACTGATAAGATAAATTTCTGTGGTTGATTTGCTTGCTCATGTCTTGAATGTACTAGTCAAGCTACTGTCATGTCCTGTCTTGCATCAAGTCTAAGGCAAATTCCTGAGTACCACAGTCAAAAATTCTTAATAACTTGTCCAGGATAATACTAGAATAATAAATTAGGAGCATCTAGAGAGATTTCCTAGCTATATGCAATCCGATATCCCAGCGACACCTGATGGATTTAGAGCTCTCCGTCGTGAGGGGCACACTTCCAACACGCCGTCGAGTGTTAAATTTACTTGTAAATTACTATACCTAATATAATCTATTCTATGTATCCTTACGTCTGGATAATCCGGATAGTCTACAGGGCATGTGGCTGTATGGAATCTTAAACTGCATATGTTAGTAACTAGGACTGTGATAACCCTAGTTAGCTAATGATAATAAGCCGTAGGACATGATTGGCCGTGTTTGCTTGATTTTCAGTCTAGTCTTGTCCTGTCCTAATTTATTTAACAACTAATCCAGAAACTATAACCTGAGTACTGATTTCAGATATCCTTGTTTAAATACTCCATAACTGTTTAACCGTTATTTTACTTGGTGCACTTATTTAACTGTTCCTTGAGCTATTTCTTACTTATTTGTCTGCATGCTAGTTTTAGTTCCTAAGTTGGCTCCTTTGTGGCACTTGCTATTTTGGGGTCTAACCCCACTGGTTTTGTATGGCCAAATTTTTGAGCAGGACCACAGGATCTTCCGTATTTTCTGCCTCAAGATGGTGAACACCAGGAGCACCTGAGGACATGAATGGATTTCTTCTTTATCACTCACTTGATTTTGTACTTATACTTTTGAGGAGTTTAGCCACCGAGCACGTGTTTAGCTTATTTTTTGAAACTTGATATCTTACATGCGGGCCTACATGTAAAACATATTCTAGACTATAGCTAGAGCTGATCATGTAATATTGTACTATTGCTAGTTCTTTATTTTTTAACTAGCTTCATGATCATCTATGTATGTATAGTTTGGGATGCCTTACTATTATATATTTGGTGATCATACATCTTGTAACTTATTGCTTGCTTTAGATTGAGACACCTAGGACCCTTGACCCAGGAATGACTGTTGGATTGTAAAGTAAACCCTCATATATCATGACAGTCGTGACCGTATCTCAGAGTATTGAGTACAATGGTGTATGTAGTTGGCTTTGTCGTCCCCGCTCTCCAGTATTCTGGTTCTGGGGTGTGACACATAATATTTTATATATAGGTCTGTGTGACACTTGTTCAGACACCGAGTTATACCATTTGCGCAGGACTACAGACGAGTACATCTCTCTGTTAGTTTTTAGTAATTGATAGTGTAAATATCACATATTCTAGATCTGTATTACTTGTTTTGACACGATGTTATACGGGCTGGTATTATATGGATCGACTCAAAAGATGTTATTTATTGGACGTGTGCCTCGAACATTCCTTGTACTCGTACTTTATCGTGTACATCGGGTGTTCCTCGTACTCGTACCTATTCGTGTGCTTCTTGTGCTTATATTATATTCGTGTGTGTAACGTGTGTTTGTGGTATTAAACAAAAGAATGAAAGTGTATTTCAATGACAGGGTTTATACGAGACCCGTGCCCTTTGGTTTACAAACAAACTTGTACAATTTGATCCTATACGAGGATGCGGGAGTACAATTTATTTAATCTGGGTATAAATTGCTATAGGTGTCTGATCTGCAGTCGATCACATTAGCCCTTGGACTACACGATGTTGAAGAAGTACCGTGGAAGACGGGTAGCAGCTTCGAAGGTTGCGAAGGAGGGTGGATGCACGATGCCAAAGCCGTCGACCCCTACTCTTTGCCTGAGCTCCGGACTCTTCTCTCCTTCTCTCTCTCTCTCTTTTTACCAATTCTTCGACCTGGTTCGATCTTCCAAATTGTCGACCTTGTTTCCCATTGATAGGGGTCTCTATTTATAGAGTTTTGGTGACAGTGACCACTCCGTCGGTGTAACAACCGAGGAGTGGACAGTACAGCACCCTTTTACACAACGGTTAAAATAACCAATGCCTGCGTATAAATAACCTTTTGAGTGAGCATGTGACGCGTGTCCAACTAAGGGGACAAAATGCGTATATCTGCTGCGAAGATCACGACGTAGAAGCCACGTAGGTAGGTATCCCTCGTGTAGAAGAGGTTGGCGTAGAAGCCAAATGACTGTCACCTTTGGCGTAGAAGCCAAAATAGGCATAGAAGCCGAACAGGCGTAGAAGCCGAATAGGCATAGAAGCCGAACAGGCATAGAAGCCGAATGGTCGTAGAGACTGAGTGGGCGTTTGAAGCCGAATGAGCACAGATCCTGAATGGGCATAGAAGCCGCTGCGTACCGTGCCAGAGTGTTGATGTGGACGTCTTCGTCGGAATTATGACTTTCAAAGGTGTAATCAAATCTCTTACAGAGATTTGCCACCATCCTGTGCATTAAATACGGAGACGTATTTTGAAGGTCTGCAGCCCTTCTGTGCATCCGTCGCAGAGACGTGTCTTGAGGGAAACTGTCACCGCTCTATGCAATTTGACGTAGAGACGTGCCTCGGGCCCTGTACGAAGTGCAGCTTTTGACGTGGCAGGCGGTTTGTCTACTGCGGAGCGTAAAACAGCTCATGTTTGTCTGTGTAAAACAAGACGGCATATTCCCTTGTACGCGAAAGAGCGGTTTACGCTGGGGGGACTTTGGTAACCGACGGTTTGGTGATATTTTAACCAAATCCTCTGCATTAAATGTCGAGATCCGCCATCATACTGTGGGGCGCGTCCCGAGGGGTCTGCCATCGTTTCCAGCCGTCGTCTAGGTAGCCGTGCAGCACTTTTTGTCAGGAGTCAGAGGCCAGGTTCACTGCGTGACTTGACAGGTTCATTTCGGGGAAGACAAAGCATTCCTAGTACGCATTAACGCTGCTTTGAGAGCGGCTGAGTTTTACGCCATGGAGGCGATGAAGAACTCTGTCTTACGCTGGAGCGGCCTGGACGTACTGCACTTACGCGGATGGTCCTTTGAGCTTACACTTCATGCTGTGTTTTAGCAGAAAAAGCCCTGTTGCACGCTTGATGGCTCTGAAGGCCTCTGTTTACGCTCGATGCGGACTTTATGGCAGATTTATTGGGGACCGTTGTGATCTCTTTTGCCTAAAAAAAGGCTGGGGGGTGAACCTGTTCTCACCACATTCCCATCACCATGCAGAGATGATCGCCGGAGTTCGTCGGGTCGACCTGAGAAAGAAGGAGATCATGTTCTTCCAGCATGTAAGGAGCCGAAAAAGATGGCATCTTCGAGCAAGTGTCCACTGCAACGATGGATCATGGAAGGATATCTTAGCCTCCCTTGCTCGGGATAATCAGCAACTTTGTATGGCGTTGCCCCAGGAGAGAGGAAGGGTCGTCTTTGACCACACAGCTTGCCAATGCTGTCGTCTCTCGTTGCCTCCGGTGACGAGAGTCAGACAGACTCGCTCTGTCCCGGCTTGATCGGCGCACGGAGCATGGGATCTACAAAATCTATGCAGGCCCAGTTCTGTATCCGCCCGCCGTTGATCATTGCCATGTCAGTCAGTTTGCGGCAACCGACTGACTGCTGGAGAAGATGGATGAAGAATTAAAGCCCAGCGAGAACCTGTCAGAACAGCTTCTGGGTAATCTTCAGACGATGATGGGAAAACCCTCCTGTCGACGGAGTTTCCCTCAGTTGTAATCATGAAAATGAAAAGAAAACCCTTGTAGATTGGATTTCCCTCATATGTAATCATGACTTTGATCTTTTAATAAAATTGTCTTGCTTCTTCATATGATCATCTTGCCATACGTTGCTGTGAAGTCTGAATATGTGTAGCTTTGACACGTCTGAATCTTTACGCCGACTCTGTAGAAAGAGTGCTAGGTCCTGTCCTTTACGTATAGCGAATAGTCCATAGAACGCCGTTTAGCATCTTGAATATTTAGAAATGTCCTGTTGCTAGGACTGAGGGACCGCGTAGAGCTCTGAACTTCTGATAAACAGAATTTTTGTTCAGATTTTATCTTCAAGAATGACTTCCCGAAAAATCCCTTGGAACAGGGTCGAGAAATGGCTGTCTAACTGAGTTTGCCATCTTGATAGACGAGATGTTCAGACTGGAGTCTGGATGAACCTCCAATTTTGGACCCGAGAAGAGTAATTTCTCAATGTTTGAACTCTGTATGCTTCGGGTACTTGGGATGCTTTGGGTCAAGAACGAGTATCTTCTGTGTGAACTCTTTGCAATTGACCGCTTTGGGGACTGTTTCGAATATGCGAAAAGTCGTGGAGCATGAAATCATCAGTCTGTAACCTCTGGGCGTAAAATACCATCGAGCGCGGAATCGTAGACTTGTGGTTCCTGAGCATGAATTCGTAGATTTGTTGCCTCTCGAGCATAAAAGCTACCGAGCACAAAGGCATCCGGGCATAAAACCATAGACTTATAGCTGTCGAACGTAAAGCTGTAGATTCGTAGCCGTCGAGCGTAGAAAGCTCCTTTAGCGTAGGACTGGAGATCTGTAGCCTGTGAGCGTAGAACACCATCGAGCGTGAAATCGTAGACTTGTGATTTCTGAGCGTGAAGTCGTAGGTTTGTTATCTCTCGAGCGTAAAAGCTACCGAGCACAAAGGCATCCGGGCATAAAACCATAGACTTATAGCTGTCGAACGTAAAGCTGTAGATTCGTAGCCATCGAACGTAGAAAGCTCCTTTAGCGTAGAACTGTTTGATTTGTAGCTCCTGAAAAGAAAATTTTTTCGAGCGTGAAGTTTGCGGATCTGTTGCCTCTGAGCGTAAACTGAGCGCCACCGAGCGTGAGATCGTCGATTTGGTATCTGTTGAGCGTAAAGTCGTAGGTTTGTGGCCTCTCGAGCATAAAAGCTACTGAGCACAAAGGCATCCGGGCGTAAAACCATAGACTTGTAGCTTGCGAGCGTAAAACCGTAGATCCGTTGCTATCGAGCGTAGAAAGCTCCTTTAGCGTAGAACCCGCTGAACCGTTTTGCACGAAAAACCTTTCGAATTCGCTGACTGTCCGTCTTCCAAGGGTAGTGGGCTGACGTAGCATCCAATCATAACCAATCTGCGAGATTTGGTTAGGGTCTCGAGGAGTTCGTCCGAGGATTCGAGGAGTCGATCCGGACTATATATACCCCAAGTTTTTGAGAGAAAAACTTTTTATCTGTCTTCTGCGAAAGAGAGCTTTCGACTGTTCGAGTTTTTCTTTGTTCCTTCTCCGAGCACTTCGAGTCTTCAAAAATGGCGCCAAAACAAACCCCCTCCACTAAGGGAAAGAGCATAGGTTCTTCATCTCATTCTTCTGCCCCAGCGAGGGAGTCTCTGGTCGGGCAAGGCAAACTTCCTTCCGAGCAAAGTATCCTGCCGACGAGCAGCGCACCCGGCCTTAGAGGTAGAGCCTTTGGGGTGACAAAAACGACAAAAAATCCTTCGCACACGTTGAACGTGACCGCGCTAGGTCGTATTCTATGTTGATAGCCTCTTTGGAGGAAGATGATGCACGGAGGCATTTTTATCTTTTATGTCCATATTTCTAATGTGCCAGCGTAAAGACTCCATATTTTCGTAGCCCTGAGCGTAAAAGCTCTGGCTATCGAAAATGGGCGTATATCATAAAATTTGAGTTTTACGCTTGTGGAGGGGACTTCCGGCGTAAAATAACCAAATGGTTACGATCCTGCGTAGAGCACAGACTGTCGTTTCTTTGGTCTGTATGTTTGTGCAAGATTTGTAATGACATATTTCCCTTGTACTTTTGCAGTTGATCTGGGCGAGTCTCCACTGGCCGAGGTGATGGGATCCGCTGCCGGGATGCTGCACTCGAATTATCTGGAGGATCTGTCCCACGTGGCATTTTCCATCTCTAGACCCTAGTATCCTGAGGGAAGGGGGTTTCTGATATCGGCTCAGGGCGAGCGGACGCTGCTGAGCATGATTAATGGCGAGCCCCTGACCTACGTAGACGGGGAGCAATACATAAAGTCGGCTTTCCTCTTTGGGGACATGATTGACAAACAGTCCCAGACGAGCCCCAAGAGGGAGCCCTGGGTTTTCTCTGCCGGAAATTTGGTTTTGTATTTGCCAACGATGCCGAGGGATTATCCCATCTCGGCCTTCTTCCATGCGACGCATCCCAGGAAGATGTCGTGGATGCTGACTCCTGATCTTCACGGTAAGCCGGGAAAGATCTTTCATCTCAAAGGAGCTGACCGAGGGTCGTTTGTCAGTCGCCCTTCCGGCTTTGTGACGTTGTTCCGGGGACTGTGCCCGGGTAGTATCCCGAGTGAAGACAGCTCGGTGATCCAGCCGGTCCAATTGTCGACCTTCTGCAACGACTTCATGGGACGAGGCGGGGTATATCCCAAGGAGAATCCTCGGTGTAATGGATGGATCGCCCCAACAAACTCCCGATGGACATGCCTAGTTGGCTGGGCCTTGAAGCACTTCCGGAGAGAGCTGGAGGTCATTGGGCTATATGCCGCTGTGAGTGCGACGAGCGTTGGGTTGCCTCTGAACCCTAACTTGTTTCTGGCGCTGATGGAGCGGTACATTCCGCTCACTGGGACCTTTGCCACTCCACTGGGGGAGTTGGGATTGGCGCTCCACGAGATGGCAGTTGTCTCGAGACTGCCGATGGGGGATACCCCATATGAAGAGTATGTTCCCACCAACCGGGAGTTGGGGGATTTGGACCCTCGGGTGGCGGAAGTATATCAGGAGCTGATGTGTCAATACTTCGCGTGCACCGCTTTTTATAACGAGCCTTCTGATTTGGCTCATACCACCAAGTGGATGTCCTACCTCTTCTTCCACCGAGCTAGGGCTGCCAAGTCGGAGAAAGCCTCGGGGGGCAAAAATGAGCCCGTGAACTGTTTGGGCGTACTTAGCGCCCAGGTCATCGAGGATCTTATGGAGGAGGCCACAGCTCCGGATCAGATTCTCGTTGAGGGGGTAGAAAAGTACCCCGAAGGCACTAAGGCCTGTAGTTACTTGAGGCGCTGTCGCCGGCCTCTGTCTAAGGAAGCCCAGTTGGCTAGTTTCCTCTCCATATGGCTGCGTTGAGTCGTAGTGCCTGGCACAGCGTCCGCGGACCATATTCACCGGAACATCCTGTGGCCGGCAGTGCGCCTGGTGTTCGGGGCAAGACTGGGCTTGCTTCCCGCCATAGTGTGCCGTATACAGGCTGGCCTGAGAGCCATAACTGATGGGTTGCTCGTCGACGAAGCTCGGCGTGAGAGTTTTCCCAGGGTAGAATTACCATACCTATACTTGATGGGATGGTTAATTCTCCACAATCCCCGGGTAATGTCTCCTGGCTCCGGTAGCAGCTCGGGGGGTATATTCTTACTGAATTACAAGGATTCCTCGTAGAATGTGAACACAGTCTTAGACTGTCGGCTGGTGTTGAACCTCAGTCACGGCTGGAAGATCCTCTGTATTGTCCCCTCCGTACATCGCAATCAATCAGGGGTGCGGCTTGAGGATTCAGGTGGAGAGAAGACCGACCTTTCCCCGGAAGCTTTTAACTGGTTGGTCTGTATTAGACCCTTCCATCTGCTGTACAGGAGCGAAGATCACTGCTTCTTCGAGCCCTACTTGCCTAGTCGGTTCGCCAGGCAGTTTGGGTACGATCAGTTGCATGTAGGCAATGCCATTACCAGCTTCAGGTCCAGGGGCGGACTCATTGATGGAGCTAGAGGGTGGCGATATTTTATCATGGGTTGTACGGGGGCAATCTTTATCGTACCGGTCGTTACAACTTCCACGGAGCTGCGCATCCTTCATTCCTACGCCCAGTTCTATGTGGCGATTAACACCTTCCATCGCGATTTTGACACGCGTGGAAGCTTCAGGGTGCCTTCTCCCAAGCCTGGGGGAAGAGTTGAAGTCCCCTCGGTTTCTTCTGACGAGGGTGAGGAGTCTGGTACTCCGGATGAGCCTCTGGTGCCGGTGCCGGTGCCGAGGTGCGAAGTGCCTCCGCCTGCGGGGGCTCTGGTAGTCTCTTCTGGGAAGCGACGGGCTTCTGCTCCGAAGGAAGCTTCCCTTCGTAAGAGGAGGAAGGAGACGGTTGCTCGTCCTCTCCGCATTTTTGGTGTTGAGGCTCCCGGGGTTGAGCCTTCATCTCCCCATATCAGGGATGATTCTTTGGTTAGAGGTTCCTCGCCTTTTAGAGAGGGACCTTCTTCAGCTCTGGCGGGTGGTGCCGAAGAATCTTCGCTAGAGGTTGCTGTCGCTGCTACTGCTCCAGGTAGCGGAACGAGATTGCCTGTATGGCCGCGACAGATGGGAGAATCTTTCCCGAGGTCAGCAGCGGGTGAAGTTCCTGCTGTGTCAGTGAGCATGCCTGGCGAGGTTCCTGTTGACGAACCTCGACCGCGTCTTGGTGAAGGCTTGACAAAACTCTTGGCGATGTCAGTCGGCCCACCTCCTTCTCCAGGTATGACGGTTCGTATTGCGTCATTAAGGCGTGGTTTAGCTACCTCGGGTGCAGATGCGTCGTATATGCCGTTGGCTCCGGGTAAATGTCGTCTTTAGGTCTCCCCTTAGAAAGATTACTATTATATTGATATAAGCTTTCTTGTCCTCTTTTTAGGGGATGACGTCCACGGGGAGCACAGCGTTGGAGCGCCTTCTGGCTCTGCTCCGGGTCCTGGTGATGACACGGAGGTACCCGACTTCGAGGAGGAAGTGTCATCGGGGGCTAGTTCGCCTGGAGTGGTTTCGTCGTCTCCAAAAGAGGACGAACCTGTCATCGTGACCTCACCTCAAGTGAGTATACTGACGACTTCGATCGTTGTTGTCGCCACCTCGTCTGCAATCATTCCTGGAGAGGGACCCGCTAGTATCGTGGCCACTCCTGGCGTTCAGCCGGGTCTAGCTGCGTTGACCGAGCAGCATACCAGCTTCTTCTACACCGGTTTGAAAATGATGATATCGATGGTGTTGGTGAAGAATCTGGACTTCGAGCGCCTGAAGAAAACTTCTCAGTTCTCGATCGGGGCTGTCAGGGAGCTTGGTGATCCTGGGGTAGCTGACGCCCTGGAGGCGGTGGTTAATGGGTTAGAGCAACCCATTACCGAATACTTGCAGCTGACTCGGGGCAGCCTCGACGCTGATGTCCAGGCTCGATTCGACCTCATGACTGCGCGTCTTGCTACAAAGCTGGAAAGCCTAGACAACTCCATCCAGACGCATAAGCTGGAGATGGATAGGAGAAAAGCTGTCGTGGAAGAGGCTCTTGCTGTTGAGACGCAGTGTCGCTCCGAGCATGAAGGGAACGCAGCGAGGGTCTCCAAGCTGAAAGAAAAACTCGCTCGGGCAGAGGAGTGGGCTTCTCAGTCGTTGGCGGGTCTAGAGGTAGCGGCTGGTCGTCTGAGTGCAGCACGACAGGATTTGGACCGTGCAGAAGCTGCTCGTGCGGGCTGTCTTCGGGCAAAGGCTGATCTGACCCTTACGAACACCCCCGAGGCACGGCTGGAGCAGGCTCGCACCGACGCCTTGGCTCTTAGGAATGAGAGGATAGCTGCACTGGAGCGGCTGATTCGCAATCTGACTACTCCGCCATCATGATGTGTCCTTTCCTTTTTTGCTTGCCCATATGTAATTCTGCCTCCCTTTTGAGAATAAATAAAGGCGACTCTTTTCTGACTTTGTGGACCCGTCATTTCGGAATGTAAATGACAGTTTTTAGGCGAGAGTAATATCAGAGGTAGTATGGACATGATAGACTCTCGATAAACTTCTTAGCAGGACATATCTATTCAGAGGTCGTACAGACATGATAGGATATGACCCAACTAGTTTTGTTTTGGGAGTAGTTTTGTCAGAATATGAGATCCTTGCTATATTCCACCCGAGCAGGGGAGATTAAGCATAGTACCTTTTCAGGAATTTGCCGTTGATTGGAGCCATTAACAGGTCTCCATTAGGCTGGACTATCCTGTAGGCGCCGTTCGAGAACGTTGTCTCGATCACATAAGGGCCTTCCCACTTGGGCTGGAATTTGCCTTTACTTCTGTGAGTAAGGATCATCGGCCTTCTCACGGCTAGAACTAGCTCGCCGACTTTGAACACCCTTTCCTTTACTTTATGATTGAAAGCCCTGGAAATGCGTGCTTGGTAGAGCGCGATGCGCTGTTGAGCTTGGAGGCGTTTCTCATCTAATCCTTCCAACTCTTGGAGCCTTAACAGGTCATTCTTTTCTCGAGTCAGCTCATTAGTCACGGCTATCCTGAGCGACGGGATCTGGATTTTAATGGGGAGAACCGCTTCGCTCCCGTAAACCAAAGAGAACGGGGTGCAGCCTGTCGGCGTCCGTACCGTTGTGCGGTATGCCCAGAGAAATTCGCCCAGCTTCTCATTCCAATCTCTCTTGTTTGAAGCGACGAATTTCTTCAAGAGTTTGATAATGGTTTTGTTGAAAGCTTCCGCCAAACCATTAGCAGCTGGATAGTATGCCGTAGAGGCAATATTGTGTATCCAATTTTTATCGCAAAACCGATGAAACGCTTGGCTGATGAACTGAGGCCCATTGTCGTAAATTATCCTTCGGGGTACCCCGAAGCGATAAATGACGTGATGCTTGATGAAGCTGATCACATTAGATGCCTTTACCTCAGCGAGAGGGATTGGCTCTGCCCATTTGGAGAAGTAATCCGTGATGGCCAATATGAACTGGTGACCCCTGGAAGAAGACGGGTGAATAGGACCGATGATATCCATACCCCATGCTTCGAAAGGCAGGATGCGACTGTAGGATATAGATGTTCAGACGATTGATGTATGAAGTCTGCATGAACCTGACAGGCTCTGTAATATTTTGCATACCGTATTGCATCTGCGATCATAGTAGGCCAGTAATAGCCCATTCTCCTGATGCGATCCTGTAGCTTAGGACCGGGTTGATGTGCTCCGCACACGCCGTCGTGAGCTTCACAGATAATCTGTTGTGCTTCGTCGTTAGAGAGATATCTCAATAGTAATCCGTCGTAGGTCCGGCGATATAGGCTTTGTGAGGATGCATCGAAGTAGAAGCGTAATGATCGTCTCTTGACGGATACTGCTTCTTTGGGGTCCTCCGGCAAGATTCCGTATGCCACAAAATCTATGAAGGGACTTGTCCAATCTCTCGTAGGAGGATCGGTGTTGACAGTGTGGCTGCGTTCTGTGTGACAGCTGTTCTTCACACAGAATAAATCTCTGTTAAGAAGGATTATCGAATCCTGCCTTCTTACGGGAGTAGCTAAATCCGCAGCTAGACTGGCTAGGGCATCAGCTTCCAGATTCTGAGATCGAGGTACATGCTCTAGGAAGAACTCCTTGAATGTCATAGCTATCTCGACCGTCGCTTGGTGATAGGGGATGAGGTCTGGATTTCGGACTTCATATATTCCCCTGACTTGATTGACGATAAGCAGAGAATCACCGAAAGCTTCCAGGGACTCTACCCCCAGCTCTTTAGCAACTTGGAGCCCTATTAGTAGAGCGTTGTACTCCGCCACATTGTTGGAGCAGGGCTCGCTAAGAGAATATGCTCGGTAGATGACGAGCTGATCAGGGGCGACCAGGACGACTCCCACTCCCGAAACGATATTTCCCTTAGGACCGGTTCTGGAGGCACCATCGAAGAACATTCGCCATACGTTACTTTTCCTTGCGGAATTATATTCTGCAACCTCATCAGGGATGTCTTCGTATAGTTTGGAGGTCTCCGGGATCGGATGAGCGGCTAGGAAGTCGGCCAATGCTTGGCCTTTGATGGACTTCTGTGGGACGTATACCATGTTATATGGTGTTAGCAGCATTGCCCAAGTCGCAAGTCGGAAATTAAGGGCACTTGGCTTGCTCATCAGTACTCGAAGAGGGTTGATCCTGGAGATGATATGAATAGTCTGGACGGAGATATAGTGCCGCATCTTCTGGATAGCGAACATTAGAGCCAGGCATTCTTTCTCCACTGGGTTGTACCGGTGTTCGGCTCCGACCATCATCCTGCTGAGGTAGTAGATAGCCTGTTCATGGCCCCTATCGTTCTTCTGCACGAGGAGAGCTCCCAGCGAATGATCCATTGCTCGAACGTACAGCAGGAACGGTTTTCCCATAACGGGAGGCACCAGAACTGGTGGACTGGTGAGGTAGCGCTTGATATCTCCGAACGCTTGCTGACAAGTTTCGTCCCATACGAAGGATACACCTTTCTTCATGAGATGAGAGAAGGGCTGACATCTCCCCGAGAGGTTGGATATGAATCGCCGGATGTAAGCCAGACGTCCTTGAAATCCCCTGAGTTCCCTCAGATTACGGGGCGGTCGCATTTCCACGATTGCCTGGACTTTGTCAGGGTCCACTTGGATGTCTTTGGCGGTAATGACAAATCCCAGGAATTTGCCACTAGATACACCCAGAAAGGACTTCGTAGGGTTCATCTTGAGTTGATGTTGGCGCATTAACTCGAATACCGTCCTCAGGTCTTGAATGTGATCACCTTTGAGGCGGCTCTTGACGGCTATGTCGTCCACGTAATATTCCACTATTTTGCGTAAATGCTCGTGGAATATGTTACTCATAGCCCGTTGGTATGTAGCCCCGGCGTTCTTCAATCCGAAGGGCATGACCGTGTAGCAATATACTCCCAATGGTGTCCGGAAGGCGGTGTGCTTCTCGTCTTCAGGATGCATCTTGATCTGATTGTATCCTGAGAACCCGTCCATGAAAGACATACGTTCAAAGCCGTAGGTGTTGTCGATCATGATGTCCGTGATGGGAAGAGGGAATTCATCCTTGGGGCAGGCCGCATTCAGATCTCGGTAATCGATGCAGATACGTACCTTTCTATTTTTTTTCATGACTGGGACAACATTGGCGACCCAGTCGGGATGTTGTTCTTTCCGGATGAAACCGCAGGCTATCAACTTCTTGACCACAGCTTCGATGGCGTCCATCATATCTGGGTGGAACCGGCGTTGGTGCTGCTTTACTAGCTTCGAATCGGTCAATATATTGAGCTTGTGAGTAGCTACCTTCGGGTCCAGGCCTGGCATGTCCTCATAATTCCATGCAAAGACGTCGATGTATTCCTTTATCAGCTGTATAACTTCTTTCCTTTCAGCTGGGGGAAGATTGTTACTGATAAATATTGGCTTTGGCGAAAGTTCAACCCCAACATCGATTTGGATAACTTCGTCTTTGGTGGGAGGTTCTCTTTGCTCGAAGCAAAATTCCCACTGCGTATCCATTTGCTGAGCCCAAGAGTCATTCTCAAACGGCTCCGAATCCTGCTCATCTACTCCTGAGGGATCTGTCACCACCATATTTACTGATAGTGTTTGTTCGAGAGCATCAGGTGAGTCGGAGGGCGACGAGCTGTTCTGGGAAAAGATGTCCTCATCTGACTTAGAAGTCGCAAGGGCGATGGCATATCCTAACCCGAAACGGGTCTGCTGATAGCGGGGATCGCCGTGCGGCGGTGTTCGTCTGCCTCTTCCATAGTTGAGGCCTGGCTTCCGCTTCAAGTCGTAGCCCATGTTTTGCATGATCTTCAATGCCTGCGGGCTGTATCGGTGAACTTGCATTTTTCCAGTATCGTCATCGAAAGGATCTTCTTGGGCAGTCGGTTGATTGCGCATGCGGCCGAAGACTATCGAACGCTGGCTGCTGCAGGTAGGCGGGACGATGAAGATAGAATCCTCGTGTGGCCCATATGTCGTGACGACGTTGGACGATGACGCCACTTCCCAGACATACGGACGGTAGGAGTTTATAGCTTCCAAGAATTTTTGTGCTATTGGTTCTACTTCGTCATGGGGAGTGGATTCCTGTTTCGGAATTTGAGCACCGATGTACCGAAAAAGAGGATGTTTATTATCATCTGGAACTCCGTTCCTGGTTGCGTTTACATCAGTCGGCTGCCTGTTGTGCCGAAGGTTGATGGCCAAGGGTGGAGGCTTCCGGTTCAAAGTGATTACTAGAGGATCACTCCCTTCTCCTGACTTGGTCTTGTTAAGGTGGATGGCCATAGGCTCTATGGCTCTTGGACGAGTGGTTCGTCCTTTCACTTTGATCGACAGCGGCAGTGTAGCAGAGGGCTCTTCTGGCTCTTGGATGAGTGGTTCGTCCTTTGCCTCGCCTGGCGCTTCTTCCGTGTGGTCTTGGGAGTACAACACGGCATCGGAATAGTAGGATTCTATTCCTTTAAACGGGTTTAGGTCAGCCACCTCCGTTTGTACGGTCCCTTGTGCATCTACATATTTAAGGCATTGATGTAGGGTTGAAGGAACGATGTTGTGGTCGTGGATCCACGGTCTTCCCAGCAAAATGTTGTAGGACACCTCTGAATCGATGACGTAACATGTGGCCACCGATCTAAGGTTGCCGATCTGGATTCTCAAGCGGATCTTCCCCAATGGCTTACTTCTTCCAGCGTTGAAACCCACGATTGTAGTGGTAGTGTAAGCCAGTTCGCTGGTAGGAATTCTTAGCGGCCTGAGCAGACTGTGAGCGATGATGCTGATCGACGACCCCGGATCTATGTGAATTCGGTCGACCTCCATGGAACCGACGTACCCGGTGTAATAGAGGGTCCTGTCATGTCTGTTATGTTTTAACAGCATATCGTCTTGGGTGAAGGCGATATTTGGGACCACCTCCATCACACTGTGGCATTGAGGACACGCCACTGGTTCTTCGTCGGGGGACTTGAGCTGGGTCAAGCATGCCTCTGCCTGCATCAGCGCTTCACTCAAGGCTAGACGAGTGTCTTGGGAGAGCCTGAGTAGCTCGAAGATGGAGAGCCTGGCTGGTGTATTAGCCAGTTGGGCCAAGATATCGAAATTGTATGGCTTCTCAAAACCTTTGTTTGGAATGTTTTTCACAGGTTTATCAAAGCGCACTTCTCTTTGCTTCCCTTTGTCTGTCGGTGTCGGTTTTGAAGGGCTGGCCTCTGGTACGATGGGGCCTAGTCCCGAAGGTTTGGCAGTTGAAACGTCCGCCGGTGCATCCTCCTGACTTGCTCCGCAGTCGTTGAGGTAGGCTTTCCCTGAACGTGTTCCAGCAAGTACCTCGTCCTCGTCTGATGGCGAAGAAGTTGCGACCATGTGGCATGGTTTGCGCTTGGAGCTTCTTCTAGACGTAGCTTTAGTAGCTTTAGTCTCTTCCTCGAGCTCTGACACCAAATCCGGATGAACCCACATAATCTCGTCCTGCCGGGTGGTCAGGGGTACCAGGTCTTGATTTTGATCTCTAGATGGAGGGAGATTGACGATGTCCATCGTAGCTCGGGAAATGGACGTGACACCATTCATGACCTCTTGGGAAGGCAGATCGTCGAACCGTAGAGAGATCATGTTGGCCGTGACCTTCTTCTCGGTGTTGTGCAGAGTGATGGCCTTAGCATCGATCAACCCCTGGATCCTCCTCTTCAGTATGTAACACGCCTTTGTTGGGTGGTGTACGTATCTGTGGAAGATGCAGTATTTGGGG
This sequence comes from Iris macrosiphon, assembly GCA_036927795.1. Classification (NCBI taxonomy): domain Eukaryota; kingdom Viridiplantae; phylum Streptophyta; class Magnoliopsida; order Asparagales; family Iridaceae; genus Iris; species Iris macrosiphon. The sequence continues at coordinate 31,391,416 of JAYESA010000013.1, read as the reverse complement.
TTGTTAGTACTGCCGGCTTCTTGGGGTCGCCTTAGCTTCGGAAGGGTGATCTTGCCGCTTTTGACGAGACACTCGAATATACTAGGGATATCGTCGTCGTCGAAAGAGTAGACTTCGACGGGCCTGGAAGTCCTGGGCTTCGTCTGCGTGGTCGCCGCCGTCTTTTGTCTGGACGTATTGACTGTCAGAGCTTCTTTCCCCTTGGAGCTGCGAGGATGGTCGTTGCTGGGAGATGACCTTTTGCCTCTATCGGAGGCGGAGATCATGATGCCATTGTCGCGCGCCTTGCGACTGTTGTCTTCGGCGGCCACTGCCGAGACGATGAACGAAGGCCACTCATGGAACTGATATGATCCTGTAAACACCGAGACTACAGGAAGGAGGTTCTTCCTGCAAATGTCTACTAACGCCGAGTCCGGAACTCCTGGAGGCATTTGTAAGGTGTTCTGACGAAAATATTCGACGAAGGTGCGAACGTCCTCATTTTCCCTTTGTTTGACTTCGATGAGAGAGGACATAGACATGTCCATTCCACCCTCGTAGAATCGCGTGAAGAATAAAGCTTTGAAGTCTTCGAAGGAAGTAATGCAGTTGTCCGCCAAGCTACGGTACCACTGATAGGCTACTCCTGAGAGGCAGCTTTTGAACACCCGAGTGAGGAGGGCGTCGTTCCCTTGTAGCAACACCGTCATCATACTGAAATAGTTCATGTATTGACTTGGCGATGTTTTTCCTTCGAGCAGAGCCATAGTCTGAGGCTTGTACTTCGGAGGAAAAGGGACTTCTTCCCAGATAGCTGGATAAGGCTGGTTGATTCCCAGTTTCTTGATCTGATCTTTGTGCTTCAAGGCGTCAAACTGGGCTTTCAACTCCCGCACTGCCTGTATCGGATTTTCAGTTAGAAGCGGGGCTACGGTGTAGTGTGGAGTTGGTTGTATCGTGACTCCAACGGGAGGTAATATATTCACCGAGTGAGGAAGCGGAGGAACTGCTGACTCTTGATCTAGAGCAGGCTCTTGGCTTGGGTTGGATGGTGGCAAGTCCACCCCCGCACGTATCTGAGTTGGCGGGACCGATGCCTGAGTCATGGCAGTTGCGTGCTGAGTTAGCATCATCTGGTGCATGTTCTCCATTATGGATTGTATTTGTTTCAGAGATGTTTCCAGCATAGTGATGCGTTGTTCCGCGTTTCCTGACGGCGAAGCTTCCTCGCGTTCGTCTTCAATGGCGTAGACTCCTATTTCCCTGGGCGTCCTCGAAGGATAAGTATAGGTCGCTACAGAAGTCGACTCTATACTCTCAGTATCTGATCTGGGAGATTGGCGACCCCCAGCGTCGAAATCAGATGAGTACGAAGCCGGTTGCTGTGACCTTGCACGAGTGTTTTGGAACACCCCAGCTTCAGTGTTCCTAAGGAGGTCTTCGAATCTTCTTTGGCTCAGAGGCCCTGAGGGATGACGTCTTGAGCTCGGCCCTCCTCTAGGTATGTGAGAAGCCATGTTCACGGACGCATACGCGGGCTCTTCTTCCGGGAAAGACTGAGAGTAGCTCAATCGGTCGAAAACCGACCGTTTTGCTTTAGAACAACAGCAGTCAATCACAATTTTATGACTATTACAACATTGCTCGCTAGGGGGCGTAATAGACATGTTGGAAGGTCCCCTCTCCTTACGCTTCTGGATTAAGTATTTGCGAAGGTCAGGGGGAGTAGCAACTTGAGCTTGCTTTACGTCGTTGGACTTTGCCTGGCATAAATTGGAGATTCACTCAGAGTGGCGTAAGGCTGAAGAGGTCCTCAGTTGGCCGTCGGCTTTCCGCGTAATCCGGAGGGTAGGCAGATTGCTCCTTCGCTGGCGTAACGGCCGAGGAGTCGAGTATTCCGCTGCCTGCTTCCCTTCGTAGAAATCACGACGCTCATCTGGTTCCTCGTAGGGGTCAGATGTTGTCTTGCGCCTGGAGCATGATTTGTACTTCTGATTTGGCGTTGAGGCACCATCAGAGGTTTTGTCTGTACCGCGCGTAGCGGGAGACTGATTTCTGTACGTAAAGCGTAGTGGATACTCCTGGGTTAGCGCTGAGGCTTTGCCCGGAGTTTTTTCTATACCGCGCGTAGCGGGAGACTGATTTTTGCGCGTAAAGTGCAGTGGATACTCCTGGGTTAGCGCTGAGGCTTTGCCCGAAGTTTTGTCTGTACCGCGCGTAGCGGGAGACTGGTTCCTACGCGTAGATCGCAGTGAATACTTCTGGGTCAGCGCTGAGGCTTTGTCCAAAGTTTTGTCTGTACCGCGCATAGCGGGAGACTGAATTTTACGTGCAGGGCACGGAGGGAGCGATGCTACCACCTCATTGGTCGGAGAGATCGGAGAGCTCGAAGAGATCGGAGAGTCCACAGGAACGGCGGAGGATATCTTGGGCATCCACACTTTGCGCAGCTTCCTGTTGTCTTGGACGGAGAGAGAGTGAGAGCTACCCCCAGTCCGAAGCATGTCTTCGTAGGCAGACTGGTCGAATTGGACGACCAGTGTCTTCTTCACGGATCCTACGGATACCGCATCGTGTTGAGCAATTGCTTCCTCGTCAGAAGAGAAAGATGTCCCCAGCAGAGTCGCCATCTTGTTTGTGGTATTAAACGAAAGAATGAAAGTGTATTTCAATGACAGGGTTTATACGAGACCCGTGCCCTTTGGTTTATAAACAAACTTGTACAATTTGATCCTATACGAGGATGCGGGAGTATAATTTATTTAATCTGGGTATAAATTGCTATAGATGTCTGATCTGCAGTCGATCACTTTAGCCCTTGGACTACACGATGTTGAAGAAGTGCCGTGGAAGACGGGTAGCAGCTTCGAAGGTTGCGAAGAAGGGTGGATGCACGATGCCAAAGCCGTCGACCCCTACTCTTTGCCTGAGCTCCGAACTCTTCTCTCCTTCTCTCTCTCTCTCTTTTTTTACCAATTCTCCGACCTGGTTCGATCTTCCAAATTGTCGACCTTGTTCCCCATTGATAGGGGTCTCTATTTATAGAGTTTTGGTGACAGTGACCACTCCGTCGGTGTAACAACCGAGGAGTGGACAGTACAACACCCTTTTACACAACGGTTAAAATAACCAATACCTGCGTATAAATGACCTTTTGAGTGAGCATGTGACGCGTGTCCAACTAAGGGGACAAAACGCGTATATCTGCTGCGAAGATCACGGCGTAGAAGCCACGTAGGTAGGTATCCCTCGTGTAGAAGAGGTTGGCGTAGAAGCCAAATGACTGTCACCCTTGGCGTAGAAGCCAAAATAGGCATAGAAGCCGAACAGGCGTAGAAGCCGAACAGGCATAGAAGCCGAACAGGCATAGAAGCCGAATGGTCGTAGAGACTGAGTGGGCGTTTGAAGCCGAATGAGCACAGATCCTGAATGGGCGTAGAAGCCGCTGCGTACCATGCCAGAGTGTTGATGTGGACGTCTTCGCCGGAATTACGGCTTTCGAAGGTGTAATCAAATCTCTTACAGAGATTTACCACCATCCTGTGCATTAAATGCGGAGACGTGTTTTGAAGGTCTGCAGCCCTTCTGTGCATCCGTCGCAGAGACGTGTCTTGAGGGAAACTGTCACCGCTCTGTGCAATTTGACGTAGAGACGTGCCTCGGGCCCTGTACGAAGTGCAGCTTTTGACGTGGCAGGCGGTTTGTCTACTGCGGAGCGTAAAACAGCTCATGTTTGCCTGTGTAAAACAAGGCGGCGTATTCTCTTGTACGCAAAAGAGCGGTTTACGCTGGGGGGACTTTGGTAACCGACGGTTTGGTGATATTTTAACCAATTCCTTTGCATTAAATGCCGAGATCCGCCATCATATTGTGGGGCGCGTCCCGAGGGGTCTGCCATCGTTTCCAGCCGTCGTCTGGGTAGCCGTGCAGCACTTTTTGTCAGGAGTCAGAGGCCAGGTTCACTGCGTGACTTGACAGGTTCATTTCGGGGAAGACGAAGCGTTCCTCGTACGCATTAACGCTGCTTTGAGAGCGGCTGAGTTTTACGCCATGGAGGCGATGAACAACTCTGTCTTACGCTGGAGCGGCCTGGACGTACTGCACTTACGCGGATGGTCCTTTGAGCTTACACTTCATGCTGTGTTTTAGCGGAAAAAGCTCTGTTGCACGCTTGATGGCTCTGAAGGCCTCTGTTTACGCTGCTCTGCATCAAGAGGCTGCGTAGATCCTCCCAACGTATTTTTTATGCTTCTACAACGTGTCGTGATTGGATCTATGAATATTGGTTGGGGTGGGGGAGTAGGAGTTGATTATGTGATCAAACCCTTTAGTGTATTCGTGTGCATGCCAATTATACAATATACGTATAATTGAGTTACCTTAGTATATTCGTGTGTAACCCAAACCTATCACATACTGAACTTGTACTCTAAGGCACTTAGTTAGTATCATCAATTCTTATTTACAGTTCTCTTATTTGCAGTTCACATCTTATTGCTTGTACTTATTTTTTCAGTTAATCTTCGTATTTACCTGCTTATTTCAAATGTGGTTCCATTTTCTAGTTATTTATGCATATTATATTCTTTTCTATTACTGTTATATATTTTATACCATGTATATGAAACTGCTTTCAGAGTTTTGTACTTTGCTCCAATCCTGACTGGATATATTTTTCCAGACGACAATTTAGAGGACTGGTGTCCTACTTACTACGGCCCGCAGGATAGATAGCCACTTGAGGTAGAAACTTTAGCCCAGGACGATCTGGAGCCAGCTGTTGAGGAGGAAGACCTAGCTATAACAGACCCTTAGCTAGTATTTATTTATTGTACTGGATTTGTCTCCAGCTTAGACATTCAACATGTTATTTATATTTGAGTTTATTTATGTTTATTGCTAGATTCTAGACTTGGATATTGTTATGACTTATGATTTTCCTTTTTTATGATATCGTGCCATTATCTGCCTTTAGTTCATTATGATTGAGTATTAATGCTATATATTCATTTTGTTCTCCTTATGGAGTTGAGTTATCATTGACAAGATTATATATATATATATATATATATATATATATATATATATATATATATATATATATATATATATATATATATATATATATATATATATATATATATCATTGCGTGAGTTTGTTAGGTAGTATTGTGAACCTTTATAACGTTCTACCGTCGATGCTGTGGCGTAGGCTGGACGTACCCACGACTCATGTCCAATTTTCTGGTGCGGATCGTGACACAATTTTAGTGGTGGCCCATGCTGGTCCAGGTCGCAAATAATACGATATCGTAGTAGTACTCAAACTTGGAGTACTATTACGAGCCTGCTATAGGATATATGGTATAGGATGAAAGAATACTCATTCACAACTAGAAAAATTTTTGATCCATTGAATTTTGTTAATTCTCATTCATTCTAAATAATTGCTTTCTTAAATATTGCTGTCCTTCTTTGATGATATCGTATTTTGTGCCTTATTGATTTCTTTGTTTTGATCTGTCTTCAGGATGCCGCCGAAGACCAGGTCGCAGTGCTTAGGAGCAGCTTCAGAGAGGTCGGCGACTTATCGACCCCCTGTCCGAGTAGCAGCAGCAGATACTACTCCACCTCCACTTTAGAAGCATGAAAAATCTTGATCCATGCGCCTAACAAACATGCGTCCCAAGATCGACTCAGAAGAAGTTAGGCCACAAAATGACCATGTGGCCCAAAAAAGCAGCTACTATGTGCCAACAATAATCAAAGGCCATGCGCCGCAGTGATCAAGCCCCCGACGCCATAATAATCCAGTGTCATACGCCGACCGCTTCACAACTAGTGTTTCCGTATGCCATCAGCGCCATGCGCCACTAAGTAACTAGTATTCCCATGCGCCAGCAGTGTCATGCACCACTGAGTAACTAGTGTCCGTATGCGCTAGCAGTGCCATGCGTCACTACTCACTCAAGCATCCCTGTACGCCAATACTGGCTACATAAAGGTCTGACACAAAGATTATGTCTGACACAGAATGCTGATAAAATAGAATTTTTGAACGCCTTGAAAGACGTGAACACGCTAAACGACAGAACCTCACGTCAGCATAAACTTTACTTCTGACAGGCGTGCAGCGCCACATTTACGAGGCCACATGCATCCCATAATCCATTGCGTTCCATGCGTCTCTGGCCCCATGCGTTCAAGACTCCATCTGGTCCATGCATCTCTGGCCCTATCTATTCCAGACTTCATGTGTTTCATGCGTCTCTGGCCTCATGCGTTCCAGACTCCATTCGTTCCATGCGTCCAACGCGTCCCAGACTCCATGCGTCCAACGTGGCAGGGTTCCCTGAGACGAAATCTTTCTGTTGCGAATACTACTAGGACTAACCATACAAAATCAGTGGGATTAAAACTCCAAGCAATAAGCACCACAAAGGAAGCCAATAGGAAGAACAAAAATCCACAACAAATAACACAAAATCGAATAGAGATATTGTAAATAAATACGGATCAAGACTCGCGCAGTACCAATACACTCATCTCGAGAATATAGAAGACAGTAAATAAAATAATATGCGACATAAAGTAAACAACCAGTGATATAAAGTACACAGGGGACAAGTAAAGTAAACGTGGACATGTGATCATGTAATGTGCAGGAACAATAACTAAGAATATATGCAGGAACAATGGCTAACAATATGTACAGGATCAGGGAACAATGACTAAGAACATGTACATGACCAGGAAGAATGACTAAGAACATGTACAAGATCAGGAACAATGTCTAAGAACATGTACAAGATTAGGAACATAGTGTAAACAGTAAACATGTATAGGAAGAATGATACAACAATGATAACAATAACTGAATATGATGGCTATAGAAAATGATAAACCGGCAAGCGACAAGAGAGCTTAGAAACTTCTCAAAATCGGAGCCATAACCCTTAAACCAAATAAGGACCGGGGTTACGGATCTTTTCCCAAGCAAAACTTAGCCTCTCGCCACTAACCGACACATAAGACAATACAGGGATAGAAAAGACAACTCACGAGCATAAGAATAACGCACAACAAAAGAAGCACTACAAGGCATTTTCTATGGCTTGCTATCATTAGCTAACTAGGAACTATTCAAGTATCTATAGCAGATGCACCACCGAAACAACCTGCATCTTAATGAGGTGGCATCACACAACAGTGAGCCAAGTATGACACAACGGTGAGCCATGTATGCTCCATGCGACGGTGAGCTAATAATAATGACAAAACAATAATAAACATGTACAAGATTGTCCCACTTAATGGTGTGCTAGAAATATGTTCCTCACGACGGAGAGCTCCAAATATATTCAGAAAAGTGACAAGATAACGGGACTGCGTGTAACCTGGAGATTCTTTCCTCCCGATGCTCTAAGTATTTAGGCTAGTTATTTTAATCCTTAACATTTTTATTTAGGATTCTAGGTATGGTATTCCGCAGAATCCATCATAGACATGATACTCCCCTCAGGGATATGCAAGACTAGACAATGATTTAATAATTACAAGCACAAGTAAAAGACAAGAAAATAACCACATAGGAAAGACAAATGTGCTCTATGATAAGACACAACAGGAAAATATGTAAGTCATGAATCAGGAGTGCGCTACTACGAGCCACTATCAGAAATGTACATGGGTCAGAAAATATGATTGCGCTACTATGAGCCACTATCAGGTTTAGGATAATCTATAAGATGTAGGCATGTACTCATGTCAAGTATATAGGGTGTATAATCATTCCCTAACTATACAAGGTCTTCTAACCATACTAAAATATTATTACAATCAAAAAAAATATCAAAAATGGACACAAACAGCCAAAATCAGGCAAAATATACTAATTTGGATTATCCGGCGGATCTCCTCGGATTACCGTCGGATTATCCGATACGAAACAACAAGTTTTTGGACCACAATTCAAAAAATCCTTGGAACTTTGTAGATTTTCGTCAGATTTTTGAAACTGCAAAGCAACCGGAACTTAAAATTTTTGAAAACTTGTTTCGCCAATAAAAACTTTGTTTTAACTCGAAATTAAATATTTCAAAAGTCAAAATTAAATAAAATAAAATTTCCTACAACATGGGAGCTCACAAATTCTGAGATTTGATTGATCAATTCCTCGAAATACTATAAAAATAGAATTTTGGGAAACTGAAATGTGTTTGGATTCCACCAAACTTAAAACCACTAGGGTACAAGCTAGGTAAGATTTTCATGTAGCATATGGGACTAAGTTC